>JAJGRW010000151.1:317129-356456 GCA_025461045.1 Carex parvula
AATGCAATATTTATGTTAAAACACTGTGAAAGCATTTTGGAGTCATGCAAATATAATGATTATACATATTTAAATTATATATATCATAATGATTGAATGAATATGTTGTGTTAGCCTATTTAGATTAATCTTCCAAACCCAATAATCCTTACATAAATACGGAACCATATTGTTTTACAAACAAACTCTCGTATTTATATTTTAATGTTATTAGTTTTTTACAGTTATACAATTAAGTAAATATAAAATATACGAAATTTAAAACATTGTTTCCCGATTTTTAAGATATCAGAGACAATCAATTTATGAAAATGATGATTGATTGTTTTACAATAATTGCGCATCTTTTCTTGGTGCTATGTCTTCAACATTATAAGGAATATTAGAATGAGGTTCATGGTTGTCAGTTTTATTCTTTTTGTTCATTTTCATAGTGTAATACTTATATAATTGGAATTTCATTTATCTTGTTGAACTAATTTTATCTTCTATTTGAAAAATTGTAGGATAAAATAAGGATCAAGTTTCGCATCCTCGCATGTACATTGCTGACACATGAAAACAATGATAAATGTTGAGTTTGTAAAAAATAAAACTTTAGGTAGTTTGATATGTTAAAAGTATACATTGTGTTGATTTTTGTTAAAAGTATAACAAAATATATTAGCAGTCTGACTGGGAAAAAAGAAATTGTGTGTTATATCGATAGTTTGATTTGTGAAAAGGAAAGTATAAATTTGTTTGTTGATTCATATTGTGTATTTTTTTTTATTTGATGTTTTGATGCATATTATGAGTTGATCTTTGTCAAATTTGTTAAAATCACATAAGAAATATACTATTAAAGTCTTTCCAAAATCACTATTAAGTAAAGCAAAAAAAAAATTATCAAGACTTGATGATACAACTACTATGAATTTAACAGTTGACGCCAGGAGATTAAATATTATAATTTTTTTTAATTAAGATTTGGTTTTTTAATGTTTCCTATGCATGAGCATGACAACGGTAACTTTGATTTATTCTAAAAAAAACTATTATATCTATCTTTTTTTTAAAAGAAAAAGAAAGAGACCAGTGCGTAAAGGATATGAAATGCGAGTGATAAATTATATATTCCGATAGTTAATTTGATTGGTTGAATTGTGGCCATAGATACAACCAAAGTTTCTAAAGAAGCCCATATCTCAGTCCATCTTGTGCGAATAGCCCAGTTACATGGCCCAACTCCTTCTCTGGGGGTAAAGATCTTAACGGAGTAGTTTTATCTTCATGGAGAGCACGGACTATAGAACCAAAACAGCGCTTTATATGGTTATTGCTCTGCATGAAGCCAAAACTACTCTGTTAAAATCTTTACTCCTCTGGCTAATTCTTTCCTCTTCCTTTAGCGATTTAGATAGTCTTCAATGAAGCGGGTCTTAACTGTTGGTGCTGCGTGATGATTTGCGATAACCCGCTTCACAGATATATCCCCTGCTCTACCTCTGGTTCTCTCTTCCCGCAGTCTGCTCCGCTCATGGACCCGGTCTTTTGTCAGCCTCTTCTCTCTGTAGCTGGGTCCCCCAAACTTTACATCCTAACACCGTGCCTATCTTACCAACTCCATATATTCCTCCCATTATCTTTGGCAACCTCGAAGTGTCCAAGTGGGATTTTTTTTAAAAATAATAATTAAAATAATTAATTTTAAATAACAACATGATTATTCCGTTTTTTACAAAAACCATAAGAACCGAATTGCCAATTCGGTCCGAAGGATTTTTTTTCTTTGGACCGAATTGGCAATTCGGTCTGGCTGTTTTTCACAGTTCCCTACCATTTCCTGTGTGGCCTTGTGTGTAACTCTGCCTGGACCGAATTGCCAATTCGGTCCAGTTTTTTTTTTTTTTAATTTAAATTTTTTGTTATATTACTTCTTTTGATTTATAATTAGCATATTTATACTAAAACACACTAAATTACTTGAAATTATGTTGAATTACACGCTAAATTACAATAACTTCGTTAATTATGTTGAAATACGGTAAATTACGCTAAAGTAGACCGATTCTGTGCCATCTTTCATGAATCATAAAAAATAGTAAAAAAATTCAAAAAATAGTAAAAATTGGTATTCTACAAGTTCATTATGTAACTAATTTACTGAGCTACTTGGATTGAATAATAGAAATAAAAATCTTAATTGGAAACTTCAACTCAAGTTTTGAGGCTCTTCCTTTTATTTTTTGGTGATTTTGAATTTTGAAATCTAGCATTGCCGGCATGGACGGATGCGTCTTTTCACAAGCTTTCCGAAAAGTGGTCATTTACTGAAATCGGACACTCGAGCGCCGTTTTATGACCGTTTGAAGTTTCGCCGTTGTTTTTCGCCTTTTTAGTGAAGATATCGTCCCTATTCATATGTAATTTAGTGTAATTTATCGTATTTTAGCGTAATGTAATGTAATTTAGTGTAATTTAACTTAATATAGTGTAATTCAACATAATTTTCAAGTAATTTAGCGTATTTTAGTATAAATATGCTAATTATATGTCAAAAGAAGTAATCTATCAAATAATTTAAAAAAAAAAATTCAAATTTTGATTTCTTTATTTTAGTATAAATTTTGATTTCTACAAAAAAAAAAAAAAACCTGGATCGAATTGCCAGTTCGGTCTGGCCTGTTTTTTGATTTTCTGTGGCGTTCTTCCGGTGAAAAACAGCCAGACCGAATTGTCATTTCGGTCCAAAGAAAAAAAAATCTTTCGGGCCGAATTGGCAATTCGGTTCTTATGACTTTTGTAAAAAACAGAGTAATCATGTTGTTTATTTAAAATTAATTATTTTAATTATTGTTTTTAAAAAAAATCCGTCCAAGTGTCCGCTCTCCGTCTCCGGTTTGCAATTTGCAGCCAGTGTGCAGCGACTCCAGTCTTCCAAGTAGCATGTGTCCAAGTGTCCAAGTGTCGGGTTTGCACTTTGCACCAAGTGGGCAGCGACTAGTGGTTTGACAAAACCCGTTAGGGGCTGCCCGAACCCGGTCCGCCCGTGCCCGGTGCCCGGGGTACCCGTACCCGTGCCCGGGTATTGGCGGGTAAACGGGTACACGGGTACGGGTCTGAAACGGGCAGGGTGGCTGTTTTTGGTGCCAAACCCGGGTGTACCCGTACCCGCCAAACCCGTGCCCGCTGCCCGTCTGCCCGCACCCGCCACGGGTGTACCCGCACCCGCGTACCCGTCAATTGAATATTGAGATTCGTGCCAATTTAAAAAGAACGGTGCAGATCAAGTAATTGTAAAAGATTCCCTTTTGGGTGTAGCGCACTAGCGCAGGGACCTAGTATTATTTTTATTGAAATTCTTAGATGCCTGGACATGTTCCAAATTATTTGAACCCTATGCGCCGAGCGGCCAGTCAGACGGTCTGCATACGACCCAGCTCACCCAAATCCTACGCTCAAATTAAAACTCAGACGCTGAGCGCCTCTGACCCCTTCGTGTACGGTGCCTAGGGTGTAGCGCAGGATCCTCTCCAATATGTGTAATATTGAGAATATTGAGATTCGTGCCAATTTAAAAAGAACGGTGCAGGATCCTCTCCTTTTCATGTGAATATTGAGATTCGTGCCAATTTAAAAAGAACGGTGCAGATCAAGTAATTGTAAAAGATTCCCTTTTGGGTGTAGCGCACTAGCGCAGGACCTAGTATTATTTTATTGGATGTGTACGGTGCCTAGGGTGTAGCGCAGGATCCTCTCCAATATGTGTAAAAGATTCCCTTCACTTTACGGTTTGGGATTAACTCTCACCGCTTTGAGATTCGGCCTAACGCAGGGAGCAGTATTATTCGGCTTTGAGATTCGTTCCAAGTTAAAAATAACGGTCCAGATTAAAAATAACGGTCCAGATTAAAAAATTCCTACTGTGCCCGTCCTGCCCGTGCCCGCTGTACCCTTGCCCGTTGTACCCGTTTACCCGCAACGGGCACAGGGTTTGAGACGGGCAGGGCGGAGTTTTAAAAAAAAAAAACCCACCTACCCGTGCCCGTTGTACCCGCCAACCCGTTGTACCCGTACCCTTCCTGCCCGCTGCCCGGGACGGGTACGGGTCTGCCCTGCCCGAGGTACCCGTTAGCAGAAGACTAGCAGCGACTGCTGTCTCCAAGTGGCAAGTGTTCTCTGGATATTCCACGTCAAGTGGTCAACTGGATTCAGGGGAAAAGACAAGCAGCATCAGCTATGCTATGCATCCCCCACAATGCTACCACTCTCTCTGTTAATTGATTCATGACTCCTCTTGTTACACTCTTATTGTTACTAGTGAAAAAATGTTATTACACTATAAACTTAAATTACTTGTCATACAAATAAAATATTTTTTTCGGATGCTGGAATCGGATGTTTGGAAAATAATTTTTTTTTAGGAATTATAGATATGTAACACTGGGCTTGATTTATTAAAATTAATTTTGAAATAATGTATTTACTGATTAGTGTTTCTAACTTTGTATGTATGTTACTAAATCTCAGAAGTCAGATCACATGCCATTTTTTTTCTACTTCTTAGTAAACACATGTTGTTCCGAACTTTTATTTATGATATATAAAATTTTAAATTAAACATGCAGCAAAATATTAAAGAAAATTCTAAATTTAGTGGGGTCTGAATTTTAAATTTTGGTCTATACATATTTTCAGTTAGAATTTTTTTTCAAAACAAATAATGAAAGGCTGCTATTCAAATTTTCGGCCTTCAAGACAACTATTTTAAATTTTGACACTTTTTTTTACATTAAAAAAAATCGAGTTGGAATTTGAAAATATCGCCTCTTTTTAGGATTGGACAATCAAATGATAGTCTCGGTATATATTTTTAACTTTTTTCTCTCATATTTGTCAGAAATTTTACAATTAGTATCAGGATTTCAAATTCTGACCTTTCATTGTTACTAGAGCCAAATAAAGTCTAAAAATGCTGCAAAAAATAAATATTAAAAGTCTACAAATACTCTAAATTCCACAATTCCAACATATTTAACATGAATTTATAGTTTCTGTATTTTGTGGACCCCACTTGACAATTCCCCCAAAAGCCCTCGTCTTTTCTCTCTCAATCTACCAACCGATTATCACCCAATTCCTACAATTAACAGAGTACTTCTAACATCATGCAGTGCACGGACTATAAAATCAAAGCAGCCCTGCCAATGACTAATGCGCTGCATAAAGTAAATTCTGCTCTGTAAATAGCTTTTGAAAAATGAGAGGATACAGTGATTGGCTGCATTATCCCCAAAAAGTTAACTAGAATAAGACACTCCACACTTGTCTCCTTATTCTCCTTTTTTAATCACTTCTCTATTCTCTATTCTCCATCTCCTATTCCTGCTTCAATATCCTACCTCTTTCTACTCCATTTCTTCTAGTTTCTCTTCACTTCTCGCTCATCACGAAATTGAGGTAATCATCAAATTATGTTTAATTATTCTCCTTTTTTGTGATCAGTAGTAGATTACTTATTCTGATTTTAACATAGAGATTTGTTAATTTTGTTATTTGAGATTTGTTACTTATTCTGATTCTCCTTGTACAGTTCGTTGCTTGCTGATAAGCATTTACTTCTATGCATTTAGAAGTAGTGATTTTTCTATCCATATGTGTATTTCTGGGTATTTCTGGGCTGGGTTGGGCCATCGATAGAAATTGTAGGGTTTAAAGGGTTTTTGCAGTAATAGCAAGACCACAATGGGAACAAATTGAAATTATAAAGGATTGTTAATAGAGTTGTATCCATATGTGTACATAGGACTGGAGTGCTAGTCATTTAGGTTTCTTTGTAAAAAAAAATTTTATCTATACAAATTGTTGGAGCATTGCCTCCAACCTTAAAAAAACCCGAAGATATTGGTATATAGTACAAACCAAAATCTGCGTTATGCATAGTATCATAGCCTTACTCAAAGATTTTTACATGATTGAGGGGCTCTATTGAAAACTAGCTTCTTAATTTCTTTTATATATGAAGGTTAATGTTAATAATTAGGTGAGATTACATTAGAGCTGGTTAATTAATTAAGGTCCTATTGCTCTTCAATCTCTCTATTATTTTACTGACTAGTTTTGGTGGAACGTCAAATCATAATTAGATAGTCTTAATTACAAAATAAATTTTTAACAACTAGTTAAGCTAAATTTAGTTACGAATAATTAAATTATATATGTAAAGACTAACACATTCTGAATTCTTTCTGCAATTCGATCCAGGCTCAGGGATAATCATTTATTTCACATTATTTTTTTTGTATAATGCAGGGGCTTGCTTGAAAACTAGCTTCTCTGTTTTGTTATATATAAAGGAGTCAATAATTAGGTGCCGCCAATAGATTAGAGTTGGTCAAGGTCCTATATATCACTTTCCAAGTTCCAACTCAGCACCAATAATTGTAGGAGAGGTTTTCCAAAACAACGTCAGCTTGATGGGCCGGGTCGACCCAACTCACAATTAAAGAGGAGGAATAATTAATCTTTGATACTAGCAAAATATATAATGAAAGAAATTTAGTTTCAGAACCACACCATCCCACTCCAATCTCTCTTTCTCCTGAGCACTACCAGCAGCTCTCATTCAAAACAAAGATGGTGATGATACTCACAGCCTTCCTGCCAAAGTTTAGTGCACTTCTCGTGGAAATGGTGCAGGGTGAGGTGGGTATGCTGCTGGGCATCCCAGGTCAGATCGAAAAGCTTGGCGAGACCGTTCGTGACATCCAATGTGTCCTTGCCGATGCCGAAAGGAAGCAAAGCAAGAGCAGTTCCATTGAGCGGTGGCTCATGCAGCTCAAGGATGTCATGTATGATGCTGATGACATCATCGACCTATGTCTAATCAAGGCAAAGGAGCGCCTTGCTGCTGGCTCCAGTTCTCATTCCTCTTCGAATGCTCGTTGTGGCTTCCCTTTGTTATCTTGCTTCCATAACCCGTTCTTTGCTCATGAGATTGGTTCCAAAATCAAGGATATCAATTTCAGGTTAGAGGAGATTGCCAAGAGTAAGGCTAGTCTAGGATTAACCGAGATATCACAAATCTTTGACGGGCCTTTTGATCGAGTTGGCCGAGTGGACTCAATCATCAGTCGCAAGACTGATCCCTCGGTTTTGCTAGCTGGTATTGTGGGAGAAAAGATTGAAGACGATACTGAGTTACTAGTGAACTGGCTGACCCAAGAAGAGATGAGAGAACTCCTTCCTGTTGCTACTATTCTGGGGATGGGAGGGATAGGGAAGACCACTCTAGCCAAAATGATCTTTAATGATTCGAGAATTGACGAGGAATTCCAGTTAAAAATTTGGGTATGTGTGTCAAAGGAGGTGAAAGGAATAGAAGTGTTGAAGTGTGTGATCCGGGAGGCAGGAGGTGAGCACGGTGCCTTGCAGGAAAGATCAGAGCTGGTGCCTTTACTCGAGAGGATCATCCAGAAGAAAAAGTTCCTTCTTGTTCTCGATGATGTTTGGATAGAGAGCCGAACAGTTTGGGACGACCTATTGTGTGCTCCCATGAGTCGCGGAGCATATGGGAGTAGATTACTTGTCACAACTCGAGATGAAAGAGTCGCAAATGGAATGAGGACATCAAAATTACATCGGGTGGATAAGTTACCTGACATGGATGGCTGGTCATTATTAATTAAACAGGTATATATCACTCATAACTATGATGGTATTTTACTATTTTACTACTTTGATTTGCTCTATTTTTTAGTGACTTCTTGTTGTTTGAAGCAGCAGGTTGCATCTAGCTTAATTAAAAGTATAATTTTACATGTACTTGATGAGAAAGAAATGCCGTCAGATATAGCGTTATTTAAAATTTCTGAATGCATAACATTCGATATTTTTTTTTTTTTTTTTTTTAAAAAGAGGCAAAGCCCATTCCATTGATAGGAAAGTTAAATACAAAATCCATCAGTTAAACGTTGCGATATCACACAGTAGTCATATTCATTGGCAACTAAACTAGATTGTTCATTTAATGTAAAATTTTAATCTTTCTACGTCTAAATTTTCTAATATGAATGACATTAACATTGAAGACTTAAATTAATGAATACAAAGATACTAACTTCATGTGTATATAATTATTTGGCAGGTAGCCCCAAACGGGGTTGAGAGTGAAATTCAAGATCTCAGGGAAATCGGAATGCAAATTGTTAAAAAGTGTGATGGTTTGCCTCTTGCCATAAAGAGCATAGGCGGTGTACTTTGCACAAAAGGCAACACGAGAGGCAACTGGCTAGCAATTCTTCAAAGCAATGTGTGGTACATGGATGGGCTACCGGAAGATGTCCATCGTGCATTCTATTTGAGCTACGAGGACCTCCCACCGCCTTTGAAGCGATGTTTTATCTCTTTCTCCCTCTTTCGTGAAGATACAACGTTTACCAATGTAAGGTTAATCTATTTATGGTTAGCAGAAGGTTATTTGCAAGATAAGGGAGACTTTTGGGAGTTGGGGCTTTTGTATTACAAAGAGTTACTACTGCGAAATTTTTTGGAAGATACTAACATTCACGTTGATCAGAGAAAATGCAAAATGCATGACCTTTTGTGGTCTTTTGCCCGTCAATTGGGAAAAGACGAGAACTGTGTCTTAGGAAAGGGACAAGTTTTATCCAAGTTTGACGGTTCACAGAAAGTACGACGGTTATCAATAGAAGGAGATGAGGTAAACATTGAAGTAATTAAAAAGGAAAAAAAATTGAGAACATTATTACTTCATGATAAACCTGAATTTGCATTGGATGATCTGTGTAAAGCTCTTTCTAAGCTACGCGTTTTAGATCTATGTAATTCCAATATCTCAAGCCTACCTGATTCTTTGTTTGGCCTTGTCCATCTCAGATACTTAGAAGTTAGTTCTTCAAAGTTAAGAACTATTCCAAATGCCATAGAAAATCTAAGAAATTTAGTATGGTTAAATTGCAAAGGTTGCATTCAGTTGTCACACATCCCCCAAAGCATTACTAGTCTACGGGAACTGAGGGGTTTTTCTCTTATAAATACAAAGGTCGAGGCAATCCCAACTGGATTAAATAATCTAGTAAACCTCACTGGTCTACATGGCTTCAAGCCATACAAGAATAGTTTGGAGGGATTCAGTAGCCTAGATGGGTTAGAATCTCTATCACAACTCCATTATCTTCGTTTAGATGGCTTAGAGAAAGTTTCTGATAGAAACATGGCAAAAGGAGCTAATCTTAGAAGCAAGAATAAGTTGAAGTTTCTATACTTTGGCTACACTTTCATGAGCTTTGAAGAACAACTTTCCCAAACTAACGAGAAAAAGATGACAACTGAGGATGTTTTAAATGAGCTTTGTCCTCCACCTTTCCTAGAATCTCTTGTAATTGTAAATTACTTTGGCAGATGCCTTCCCAATTGGTTGAATTTGGGAGCAGCCCTTCCAAACTTGAGAACTCTTACTATTGATAATTGTGCTTGCTTTGAGGGGCTGGCACTGTTAGGCCAACTCCCCAATTTGGATTTCCTTCATATGAGATATGTATATTCAGTCGTGACTGTGGGAAAAGAGTTCTTGTTGGGGGTTATCCAAAGCAAAGATATAATAGAAACGAGTTATTATGCCAAGCTTGCATTTCCTAAATTGAGTCAACTATTATTCAAAAATATGACCAATTGGAAAGAGTGGGAGTGGAATAAGAGACAGCCAGCCATGCACAAATTGAAGAAATTACATATTTTTGGTTGTCCTCAGTTGAGATCTCTTCCGGATGGTCTTTCGCACCATGCTACTTCCTTAGAGTATCTACATATTTCCAATGCTGACAATCTGATTACCGTAGAGAACCTCCCATCTATCAAAGATATTCGTGTTTGGGAAAATGCAATTCTAGAGAGAATTTCAAATTTACCCAACATCTCATATATTGAAATTTCACAATGCCCAAATCTGAAAGCTGTGGAGAACCTTAAAACTTTACAACGGATGGTTTTAAGTGATTTTGAAATGGAAATCCTCCCGGATTACTTGGCAACGACAATGCCACAGAAGCTAAGAATCAACTGTAGTGAGGAGTTGCTGCTGAAGATTGCAAGTGAAGGAGAAAGTGGTTCTCAATGGAACAAATTTAAGCACATTCCTAAGGTGACTATCAATTCACCAGACGGATCTTTCTCTGCTACTTACCAGAAGACACCGTTCGGTTTTACCACCAATATAAGCACAAGTTTTGTTGCTGTTTAATTATTTTACAATTACAAAAAGCCCCTATACAACCGAATTAATACCGTACTGAAATGTTTTTGAGAAAGAAATAATGAAAGAAATTGTATATTATTTTCTGATGTATTACAATGCTCCCTGTGGGGATTTATAGGCTATTAGAAAATATAGCCGTTATACACATTCCTAATCTGTGGAATTCTAGATATTTGCCTAATTACAAGGATTAATTGACTAGGTACTAATTTTAGCTATAACAGCTATAATTTAGAGGCTAGTTGATTTATTTCCTAAATTGACCTATGAGGATATTCTGAGGTCTAATTTCTTATTTTTCTACACTCCCCCTCAAGTTAGGTTCGAATAGATTTAGAGATCCTAACTTGCACAATATTCTTTGAAAATTCCCTTTATCTAAGGCTTTGGTGAATATATCTGCTAATTGATCATGGCTTCTCACAAATGGAGTCTCTATTTCTCCAGCTTGAACTTTTTCTCGTATGAAGTGACAGTCCACTTCGATATGCTTAGTTCTTTCATGGAATACAGGGTTTGATGCTATATGCCGAGCAGCTTGATTATCACAGTACATTGGTATTGGTCTTTCGCATGAGATTTTCATGTCACATAGCAATTGCTTGAGCCATACTAGCTCACTTGCCGTAGACGCCATTGCTCTATATTCTGCCTCTGCACTGGATCTTGCAATCACATTCTGTTTTTTGCTTTTCCATGTTACGAGATTCCCGCCTACAAATGTGCAGTATCCTGTGGTTGATTTTCGATCAAAATTTCCAGCCCAATCTGCATCAGAGTAGGCGAGAATATTATTAGTATTATTTTTCTTCATCCATAACCCTTGTCCAGGAGACCCCTTTAGATACTGAATAATTCGGTTTACTGCTTCTAGATGAGCAGTTCTTGGTGCATGCATAAATTGACTCACAGTACCAACAGCAAAGGCTATGCCAGGTCTGGTAACAGTTAAATAAATTAACTTCCCAACTAATCTTTGGTACTGTCCTATATCCTTTAAAGGTTCATCGCTTTCTGGTTCAAGTTTCTTGTTAGTATCCATAGGGGTATTTGCAGGTTTTATACCAAGTTTACCTGTCTCCTTTAATAGGTCAAGGGTATATTTTCTTTGAGAAAGGAACAAACCTTTACTTGAGTGAGCAATTTCAATGCCTAGAAAATACTTGAGCTTTCCTAAGTCTTTAATGTCAAATTTTTCTTTGAAATAATTTTTAACATTATTTATTTCTTCCTCATTATTGCCAGTAATAATTATATCATCAACATACACAAGGACAATGGTTGTTGTGTTATTTGAGTGTTTAACAAACATTGTAGAGTCTGCTGTGCTTTTATCAAAATGAAGTAATGACAAAGAGTGACTGAGTTTTGCGTACCATGCTCGAGGAGATTGTTTAAGTCCATAAATCGATTTATTCAATTTGCAGACAAGGTTGTAGTCACCTTCATGCTTATATCCAGGTGGTATGGTCATATACACTTCTTCTTCTAAGTTACCTTGAAGGAATGCATTTTTCACATCCATTTGCGATAAACTCCATCCCGAGTTTACAGCTACTGATAGTAATGTTCTAACTGTATTCATCTTTGCAACAGGGGCAAAAGTTTCTTGATAATCTATACCGTAGGTTTGTGTGAATCCTTTGGCAACTAAGCGGGCTTTATATCGTTCTATGGTTCCATCACTGTTGTATTTAATTTTATACACCCATTTGCAACCTACAGGTTTTTTTCCTTTTGGTAGTGATGTAATAGTCCACGTATTGTTTTTTTCAAGAGCTTGAAGCTCTTCAACCATTGCTTGGGACCAAGTTGGATTATTTTTGGCTTCTTCAAAATTATTTGGTTCAGTTTTCTCAGAAATGGCAGTCAAGAAAGCTTTGTGATTAGCAGAAATATTATCATAAGACACATAATCTTGAATTGGATAACTTACATTGTATGTGACAACAAAGTCACGCAATTTTGATGGTGGTTTTGTTGGCCGAGTTGATCTCCTAGGAATTGCATTTTCTTCAATTTCTCCCCCTAAATGCAATCCCTCATCTTCGGAAGTTGCGGCCTCCAGATGCACTGCCTCAGGTTCTTGATTTTCTCCCCCTAAATTCAAGTCTGCTCCTTCTGAAGAATTTGGTGTATGTGTTCCTTCAAAAGAGATTAATTCTGGAAGAACAATTTCATCTCTAGGTTGTATTGTAGAATTTTCTTTTTTATAAAAAGGCTCGTTTTCAAAAAAGGTTACATTTCTAGATATGTATAATTTATTATTATTAGGGTCATAACACTTATACCCCTTTTTTTGTGATGAATATCCTATAAACATAGTTTTTACGCAATTTTTATCCAACTTATCTTGCCTTTTAATATGAACAAAACAAGTACAACCAAAAATACGAAGATGATCTAGGTTCATTTTTCTTTTGTTTAAAATGTTTAAAGGACTTTTATTATTTAAAATGGAAGTTGGCAATCTATTAATAAGATATATAGCAGTGAGAATAGCATCTGACCAGAATTTTTTTGGAACATTTGATTGAAAAAGAAGAGACCTAGTAACTTCTAAAATGTGACGATTTTTCCTTTCTGAAATTCCATTTTGTTCTGGTGTGTTAATGCACGTTGTTTGATGAAAAATTCCTTTTTGTTTTAAAAAATCCGAAAAATTTCTATTAATATATTCTGTGCCATTATCAGACCTAAATATTTTAATTTTTGTGTCATATTGATTTTCAACAAGATTTGCAAATTCTTGGAATGTTGAAAAAACTTCATTTTTTGATTTTAGAAGATAAATCCAAGTGGTACGTGAAAAATCATCAATAAATGTAATAAAATATTTAAAACCATTATAAGACTCTACTGGTGCAGGTCCCCAAACATCCGAGTGTATAAGTTCAAATATTTTTGAAGTTCTACTAGTCGATAATTGAAAAGGTAATTTGGTTTGTTTTGAAAAACGACAGATATCACAATAACTAGAATCTAAATTAGAACAAGAAAATAACTTATTCAAGACCTTATCTGAGGGATGTCCAATCCTCCAGTGCCACAGTTTATTTTGTTCTACATTATTAGCAACAAACGCTTTATTTGGAAAATTTAAAATATAGAGCCCATTTTCTAAATGACCTTCACCAATCGTCATCCGAGTTGATCTGTCCTGAAATATCATAGCTTTAGGTGAGAAAATGACATCACAGTTTAAGTCGTTAGTAATTTTGCTCACAGATATTAAATTGGAATTAAAAGTTGGCAAATGCAAGATATTTGAAATATTTTTTGACAGTAGTTTTGTACTTCCTATATTTTTAATAGGTACTTTAGATCCATTTGCAACAATAACATTGTCATTATTTTTTATTTGTTGTATATCTGTCAAGAGATTAATATTTCCGGTCATAGATCCCTTTGTCGCCCTTCCACCACTTCGGCCGGAGGTGTGGGTTGAGGAACCAGCACTGGCCACGGTCATGACCTTCTTTCCTGCAATGATCGCACCTGGCTGTGTTGCGTGCTTCCCGCATCTCCGTCCTAGGGTTAGGTTTTCGGGTTTGGTATTGATTGTTGGAGAAGAAGGCATGGTTCTCTGGCCTGTCGCCGGTAGTGGTGTCTGAGGCCATTGCCGACCTTCTTGACTCCTCTTGCTCCAACAATGACACTATTTCTTCAAGAGGAGGGAGAGAGGCGCCGAGAAGGATCTGTTGCCGGACTTGCTCAAAGCTTGGATCCAGGTTTGCAAGGAATTGGAAAATTCGATCTTGTTCTTTTCTTTCTTGGATCTTATCAGGGTCAGTTACGTCTGGTTGGTGGATGTCTAATTCATCCCACTGTTTTTTAATTTCTCCAAAGAATTGTGTGATTGGTTTCTGATTTTGTTTGGTTTGGGTGATCTCTTGTTTGATTTGAAATATGTGTGCAAAGTTGTTTTGTTTACCAAACCTTTGTTGGATTTTTTTCCACATTTGTGCTGAGGTGTCTAAGTACACAAATTGTTCACATAGGATGGGTTCCATGGAGTTTAGGATTGAGGTCATGATTTGGTTATCCAATTTTTCCCATGCCTCTGGGTTCTCTTCTGGTTTCTTTTTATCACCTGTGACATACCCGTACGTACCTCTGCCCTTGGGAGCAATTGTCGCTGCTCTGGCCCATGGAAGGTAGTTCTTGCCATTGAGGGTGATACCAGTCAATTTGGCTGTGGTATTGTCTTCAATCGGGGCTGACACATGTTCTGCCATTGTTGCCTCCTCTTGTTGTTGTTTTATGAGTTATGGGACTTGATTTTTTTGAGATGCTGTTGTGTACCAGTTACTGGTACTGGTTCGGTTGCTCTGATACCATGAAATGTTTTTGAGAAAGAAATAATGAAAGAAATTGTATATTATTTTCTGATGTATTACAATGCTCCCTGTGGGGATTTATAGGCTATTAGAAAATATAGCCGTTATACACATTCCTAATCTGTGGAATTCTAGATATTTGCCTAATTACAAGGATTAATTGACTAGGTACTAATTTTAGCTATAACAGCTATAATTTAGAGGCTAGTTGATTTATTTCCTAAATTGACCTATGAGGATATTCTGAGGTCTAATTTCTTATTTTTCTACACATACATACCAGTACAGTCCTGAGTTCTTCTCGGTTTTTGGCCCCTTTCTCTATTTTGTTCCTGATTTAACTGACGTTTCTTATAAAAAGAACAAAATCCATTTCTGGCTGGCTATCTCAAGTAGCACCCTGTCATAATTATCTGATTGTTAACATGCATATATGCTTGTTATTTTGTGGTTATTTGTCTTTGGCTGTATCTTCCGATTCTTTCTCATTCTGTTCTTTTTCCTTATTTTAATGGTATAAAAGGAGATTAATTAATGATGAACTCCTCTTTGCATTTCCATATTTTAATATAGCACTGGTGGCTCTACTTAGCACCGGTAGTTCTTTTTTGGTGAGTATAACTCCTGAACCGTCTGATTTTTATTTAATTTGTGCAAATCACTAATGAATTAGCTTGCACTGAGAAAGAAAAAGGAAAAGTCTCCGTTATATTTCTCCTTTCTTCTCTATTCCCTCTTTGTATGCAAATAATGAGGAAGGAGAGGAAAGCTGGAGCGTGACAGTAGTTTTGAGTTTTGACTGACGTGTGCATGAATCGAAAATTTTGAAATTGAGCGAGAGGGAGCCGAGATGAGTTCCGTCTTCCGTGTGCATAATTTGACAATTTTGTTTACCTCCAAAACGGAGTATAGAGCAGGTGAAGCATCTCCTCCCTTTCCTTCGTGTCCCTTTTTAGATCTACGCAAGCGATTATGAAGCATACCCTTAAAAAACTACATGGTGGTGTTTGGTTGTGGACTAAAGTTAAGGTGGCTTAAGTTGTTATTCCATGTTAGGCCGGCCTAAATTATTCGTGTTTGGTTGAGGTCTAAAGTTAAATCATGGCTTAAGTTATTCCTTGTTTGGTTAGAGTTGGTGGAGGACTAAAGTTTTGGAAGCCTAAGTTAGTTAATTATTAATCATAGGATACTAATTATATAATATTAATATATTAATAATAACTATAATGTATTATAATATTATTATAATAATTATTTAATATATTAACAATATAAGATATTAATTATATAATTATATACTAATAATAATTATTAAAAATAATATACTAATTATATACTAAAACGATATTATTATAATCATTCGAGTTAGGCCACGACGTGGACTAAAATTAAACCACCATGCGAGGTGGTTTAGTTTAGGCCGGCCTAAAGATCGGCTTATGTCATGTTAGGCCGGCTCAATTAAGTCACGTTTGGTGGAATAAAGAGGCCTAAACCCCTTATTCCACCCTTTAGGCCACAACCAAACATGACCCATATGATTAGCGAAGACAGTCAAGTTTTACATTTTGATCATAATTCAAAACATTGCTACCCGACCTTTAATTAAGATATCAAAGACAGTCAATTTATGAAAAAAAATGTTTGATTGTTAATTATAAAAACCAATCGCACCTAGTATCTTAACTACAACCAACCGTCGTTACTGTTATCGCCGCTCTCACTGTACCAATCATCCGGACCCAATCGAGATGGGCAAGCTTCTAGAGAATCACAAGATCACACTGTCAAGTTTTACATTTTGATCATCAGTTTATTACCATTAAATTTGTTTATAATTCAATGTTTCTTTTAATTTTTTTATTTATATTGAAATTGAATTTACTATAATAAAAGTAAATAAATTAAATAAAGTTCATTGAAAATGGTTGAATAAATAAAAAAATTATGAATAAAAATCAAGCTGTATAAATGTGGAAAACAACAATTACTATATAATGTATGATGTTTAATTGTTTTATTTTCTTTCACATAAAAATATGTTTATGTATTTAACTATGAGATATATATATTTAAATTTTATTTTATCTTATTTACTTAATGACACTTTGTAAAATGGAGAAATAATGTTTAGTCCTTGGGGGAAAAAAAAAACTTTGGGCCGACTTATTTTTTATACGAACTTTTTGACTTGCAATGAGATTATTGTTGTCTTACACAATCGGTGCTCTGGTTTCGGGGATGCACAATTCAGCCGGGGTGCCACCTATGTGGGTCACGACTAATGGAAACAAGGGATCATATCATGTGGCGGTGTCAGTACGCAACTAGGTTTTGGACGGGCCTCTTCGCGCACTACAACATGAATATCCAAAGAGGAGGCTCAATCGTAGACAGATGTGATCTAAACTGTCCCCAAGGTTAAAAAAGAACGAGGTCGCTAATTTTTATTTCACTAATTTTTAAAATAAACTATTTTTTTAAACATTTCAGCAACTCAGAAGACGGTTGACGGACCCTCAAGCAAGGATTGGAGAGGTGGCCGTGCCGCCAGTTTCAACATCATCCCGAGCAGCACCGGTGCTGCCAGGATTATTAAAAAAAATTCAAACAAACATACTCACGAAAAATTAATTTAATTGCTTTCACTGACCTCTTCTTGTTAAGTACAAGTTCCATAGAAATAACCTTATAATAATTGATAAATGTGCAGGCTGTAGGGAAGGTGCTCCCTGCTCTAAACGGCAAACTCACCGGAGTGTCTTTCCGTGTCCCCACCGTGGATGTGTCAGTGGTCGATCTCACTGTCAGGATCGAGAAGGCCGCCACCTATGACGAGATCAAGGCCGCCATCAAGTAAGTCTCATCCAAATAATATATACCACATATTTGTCAATTTAAAATTATCAAATTTTTTCAAGAAACTCTGGGATCATGTCTGAGGGTTTCTCACAAGGAAAAGCGAAGGTTCAATGTAGCTAGCTATTTAGAATCATTATAATAGAAAAGCGGTTAATAGCGTTATAGCTTTTGAGGTCCGAAAAAGCTATAGCGCAGGAGAATTTAAGAAACTATAAACAAGATAAAAGGCAAGTGTTTTATAAAGCTGACCAGAAAAATTGAGTTTTTTATTTGATTCGGATAAATCTGGAGTAAAATGTATGGTATGGTGATTTAACTCTATACTAATATAGTACAAGTGTATGACCTGAATATCTGAATTACACTAAGTTTATGATTTGTACCAGTATGATATAAGTGCATGACCTGAATTTTGGATCACACAAGTTTATAGTTGTGGGTAGTTTCCTTTTTTGAAGTTCTTTTTGTTTGCAACTTTGCATCACATATTACAGATGTACCTATAATATTGGTTCATGTTTTCAATAAGTATATTGTGTGCAATATTAGGCACAAGATGTTTGCATAAATCAAAGGAAAACCTCAAAAATTCCAGCTAGGGGCAAATCTGTCCAATTTAGAAAAGAATTTATAACTCTCAGGTCCTCTTGAATTTTTATTCGAATTTCCTACAGCATATAAACAATACTTAAATGCACTTGATCTGATTTTTCCAGAATTTTTAGTTCAAAGAATTAAGGAAATATGACTTGATTAGTTCAACTCTGTCAAAATTGAATAAAGTCAACTTTTGTGTTGACTGAAATGAAAATTCACATTTTTAATGCAATTGATTGAAGCAATTACCTAGAATCCTTGGACATAGATCAAATGTAGAAATTTACGAAAATTCAAAAGATATTCAATTAGTGCAATTTGGTGAATTTTGAAGCTTGATATTTCTTTCCAGTTACTCTTTGCTCTTTTGCATTTAGATTGTTTATGATTACCAATAACATATTTTTTTTTATCAATAACATACTTTTTTTTATCAGTAACCTTGCCTATTTTGTTTGCCTTAATTTTAGGTTAGTGAGGATGTTGAGAATTTGAAATTGAAGATCACTATTCTGGAATCGAAATTATATGAGGTCAGTTTAATTTTTGCACAACAAACTAAGGATATCTCACCAGCATGTTAAGATGGTTTTGAGTTGACCAGTACTGTGAAAAAATAATATAGCAAAATGCTAAGCTATTATAACATTATATACCTCAGTAATATACTTTTAATTCTTTCTACTCCTTATTGCCATGCTGAACAAATCACCCTCCTCTCAAATATCAGTACCATACCTCAGTAATTTGCTTTTTTATATAATGTGTATTGGTACCAATGACTTCATAAAATTTTCTTTTTATTAGATGGATGAGCAAAGAAACATTATATGGAAATTGTTGTCTATAGTTTATCATATACATCTGTTAGCTATTGTATATGTTTTTCTCCCATATCTACCAATTAATGATTCAGTGAATGTGGGAGAAAGAGAATCAAATTCAGCAAGAGTTGAAAGCACAAAGTGAGTGTGATCGAGATAAAGCGTTTCAGGGTTAAGGAAAAAGGAAAAAATCACGGTCAGGCATTCAGGGTAGATTCAGGGACTAAGCAGGCTCCTGTCTAGTGTAAGTAATTTTGTCATTTCTTACAAATATAAAGTTTGTGTACATTTCCATCTGCCTCGAAAGTACTTGCCGAAGCAACGCGAGGCTCCTGTCTAGTGTAAGAAATTTTGTCAAAAATATTTGCTATATCTTAACATGTGTACTGCCAGCACAATGTGAAAATTAATTGATATTATTCAGAATATATATATGCTTGGTGGGTATATGCAAATAATAACAAGTATGCAATAATACTCTCAATATTAACTTGTAAATATTGGTTTGTACTAGATTTCACTACATGGCAATATCTTATAATAGTAGAAGGAAATGCCATCTAAAAGAGACGAGACCATCTGAAAGGGATTACTTGTCGAAGGTAATGACTCATTTCTTGCTGTCATTTTACCAAGTCGAATGTAGATGTAAGTTATGGCTATCATTTTATGTGAACTCGTATTTTTTTATGTTTGTAGAGTGGGAAGCAAAAGCACGACAAGCTAATAGTGATATTAAATTGGTCCTAATTCGGATTGGTGTTGCGCTTGGCAAGGATGCCGGTGTTTTTGTAATGTGTTTTGCACATATTTTGGTACTACAATGTATGATGACTGTGTAACCACTAATTATATGCTTTCGATCAAATTAGATATCAATGTGTTTGTGTTTGTTTGGTTTAATGGGAAATGGGGAATATGGAACAGTACCGGGTTGGTACAGGGAGGATTGCAGAATGGGGGCAAACTGATACAATACCAGTTAGTATGGCATTTCCATGGGTCTACCCAGCGAACACTAGAACAACATTCCATGGAAATATGCACCCATGGAATAAGTCAAGTGGGTCCCACGTGTCCTTGGAAATAACCAGATGGGTCCCACTTTAGATGCCCTTGGAAATAACTAGATCTACCCTTGGAAATACTTTAGTGGGTCCCAGGTTCGCTACCCCTTGGAAAAAACTCGGTGGGCCCCACCTTAGTCGTCCATGGAAATACTCAAGTGGGGCCCACCACATTCATCCTTGGAAATACTCAGTGGGTTCCAGGTTCGCCAACCCTTGGAGATAATCAAGTGGGGCCCACCTCATTCATCCTTGGAAATACTCAAGTGGGCCCCGTTCATAATCCCTTGGAAATACTCATGCGTACCTTTTCCAACGGCCGTCGCATGGAAAAGGCTAAAAAAACTATTTCCAACGGGTAGCGCTTGGAAATAACAGTTTTTTGAGTTTTTCCATGGAGGCTTGTTGCGACGGTAGTATTTCCAAGGGCGGCCGTTGGAAATGACGTTTTTTGGGCTTATTCCAACGGGTAGCCGTTGGAACAAGCCATTTTTCTCCCGTTGGTAAAAACGGAGATTCTAGTAGTGCAAAGAGAAGGCTCAATCGTCGACAGATGTGATCTAAACTGTCCCCAAGGTTCGAAAAGAACGAGGTCGCTAAGGAACAGAGTTTGGGCGGCGGGAGTATGGGCGCTTTGGCGAGAGAGGAATAGACGTTTCTTTTCTGATTAGGCTAAACCGGTGCAGATTTTGATTAATGATACAACAATGGAAATTCATTTTTGGTCTCAACTCGGGTAGGGGCAGGGTTGTTTTTTACTGATTTAAGTTTATGTTCAAATAATTGCAAGATGCTACCTTAGCATACTTGCTCTGTAATTAAACCTCTTTTTATCAATATATTGTTGGCAGTCTAACTGCCAAACCTTAAAAAAAATGAGATTATTGTTGGGAAACAAATTCCAATTTATAGTTGTGAAAAAAAATGTTATCCTACACATCTGCAACTAATAAATAATAGAAATTTACATGCAATGACATAATATATTTTTTAATATTTTGACCTTATTAATTGTAATACATTATATAACATCTTGACCTTGTTAAGTGAAAATATTGTCTAAATATTATTAAAAAGCCCATCTTGTGCGAATAGCCCAGGTATATGGCCCAGCCCCTTCTCTTGCTTTTCTTTCCTCTACCTGTAGCGATTTAGATAAAGTCTTCAATGCAGCGGGTCTGAACTGTTGGTGCGTTATTATTTGGGGCAACCCGCTCCACCGATACATCTCTTGCTCCTCCTCTGATTCTCTCTTCTCGCAGCCTGGTCCGCGCATGGACCCGGTCTTTTGTCAGCCTCTTCTCTCTGTAGCTGGGTCCCCCAAACTTTACATCCTAACACCGTGCCTATCTTACGAACTCCATATATTCCTCCCAGATCTTTGGCAACCTCGAAGTGTCCAAGTGTCCGCTCTCCGTCTCCGGTTTGCATTTTGCTGCCAGTGTGCAGCGACTCCAGTCTTCCAAGTGGCATGTGTCCAAGTGTCCAAGTGTCGGGTTTGCACTTTGCAGCAAGTGTGCAGCAACTGCTGTCTCCAAGTGGCAAGTGTTCTCTGGATATTCCACGTCAAGTGGTCAACTGGATTCAGGGGAAAAGACAAGCAGCATCAGCTATGCTATGCATCCCCCACAATGCTACCACTCTCTCTATTAATTGATTCATGACTCCTCTTGTTACACTCTTATTCTTACTAGTGAAAAATGTTATTACACTATAAACTTAAATTACTTGTCATACAAATAAAATATTTTTTAGGATGTTTGGAATTTTTTTTTTAAATTATAGATATGTAATACCTGGGATGATATTAAAGAAAATTTTAAATTAAACATGCAGCAAAATATTAAAGAAAATCCTAAATTTAGTAGGTATGAATTTTTAAATTTGGTATATACATATTTTCAGTTAGAAAAAAAAATTAAAAATATCAAAGACCTCTATTCAAATTTCGGTCTTCAAGGACCACTATTTTAAATTTTGACACCTTTTTTTTTTTACATTAAAATCAAAATTTCAAATTCCGACCTTTCATTGTTACTAGAGCCAAATAAAAGTCTAAAAATGCTGCAAAAAAAAAAAAACTAAAAGTCTACAAATACTCTAAATTCCACAATTTCCATACATTTGGCATGAACTGAATTTGTAGTTTCTCTCTATTTTGTGGACCCCACATGACAATTCCCCCAAAAGCCCTCGCCTTCTCTCAATCCTAATCGCCTTCTCTCTCTCAATCTACCAACCAATTATCACCCAATTCCTAATATTAACAGAGAATATTTCACTTCATGCAGCGCACATACTATAGAACCAAAGCGGCCCTGCCAATGATTCGTGCGCTGCATGAAGTAGAAAATGATCTGTAAATATCTTTAAGAAAATGAGAGGATACAGTGATTCGCTGCATTATCCCCAAAAAAATTAACTAGAATAAGACACTCCACACTTGTCTCCTTATTCTCTTTTTTTAATCACTTCTCTATTCTCTATTCTCCATCTCCTATTCCTGCTTCTATATACTACCTCTTTCTACTCCATTTCTTCTAGTTCCTCTTCTCTTCTCGCTCATCACGAGACTGAGGTAATCATCAAATTATGCTTAGTTATTCTCCTTGTTTGTGATCAGTAGTAGATTACTTATTCTGATTTTAACATAGAGATTTGTTAATTTTGTTATTTGAGATTTGTAGTAGATTGATTAGAGAAGGTGATTATGGGTAAGCCGCTGGATTATGAGTTGATTAATGAAAATGTGAAAAAGACTGCATATGCTGTCAGAGGAGAACTCTACTTGAGAGCTGCTGAGCTTCAAAAAGAGGGCAAAAAGGTTTAATCTTTTCATTGTTTTATTCATTTTGTTTTCTATGTATATACTTGATTCACTGAAAAATACCATCTCCTCTGTGTTTTTTTTTCTGATTAAAAAATATTTTTTCTTTTTTAAGCAATTGGAGAGGAATTTGAGTCAATTTTCTAATAATAATAATAATCAGTTTAATTACATTACATGGGGTCAATTTGAGTCAATTTTCTGATAATAATAATCAGTTTAATTTCTAATAATAGTCAATTTGAGTCAATTCACTGAAAAATACCATCTCCTTTGTTTTTTTTTTTTTTTTTTTTTTCTGATTTAAAACTGGAATTTGAGTTCCTTTTACTAATAATACCCAAAATTTCATTACATGGGGTCTCTCTCTCACTAGAAAAAAAAAAAAAAAAAATTGAAGTACAACATGGAATTTGTGAAACCAAAACTGATACCCACCATATTAAAAATTAGAATTTTTTTTTTCTTTTTTGATTGTTGCAGATTATTTTTACAAATGTGGGCAACCCGCATGCTTTGGGACAAAAGCCGCTCACATTCCCTCGTCAGGTTTGTATACTCACATCTCTTACAATACCACATTTTTATTTGCATAAATGACCTTGCAAAAAATGAATTGCATGTTTTCATGAAAATTTCAATATTTACCTTTTCTATTGTACATGAATTTTTTTTTCTGATCTTACAAAAATAATTACAAATTAATGCACAAAAATTCTTTGGTCAAACCTTCCAAATTTATTTAGAATTACGGCGTAATTTATGTATAACATGATATCAAGATAGAGAAAGTCTGAAAAAAATGAATCTCTTACCAGTGGGGCCCTGTACGGCTGCTGTTGTACCAGTACCACATCAATAAAAGTTACTATTACCAAAGTAGAATTTTTCTGTTGAAACTTCAACAAAAATGAATCTCTTGTTGAGAATATATATTTTTTTTCAATAACAAGCAAGCTCTTAGGTGTATAATTGTAAAGTTGGTTGGTTAATTAATTTTTACCATGTCTCCTTCTATAGGTGGTGGCACTGTGCCAAGCGCCATTTTTACTTGATGATCCAAATGTGGGGCTTCTTTTCCCAGCCGATGCCATTGCTCGTGCCAAACATTATCTTGCACTTACTTCCGGTGGCTTAGGTCATAATCTATAGTCTTTCTTTTTTATTATTTTTTTTTTTATAATAATCATTTACAAGTACAAATGAAATTTCTTGTGCATGTTTAGAGAAATTTTTCATTTTTTGTTTTATTTATTAGGTGCTTATAGTGACTCGAGAGGCATCCCTGGAGTAAGAAAGGAAGTTGCTGAATTTATTGAAAGGCGTGACGGTTATCCAACGTGAGAAAGAAAAAATATAATACCATAAATTGGGGTTTCTATTAGTGTTTAATTCCATATAAATATAATACTAACCCTTTACGTTTGGCATTGGCAGGGACCCGGAACTTATCTTTCTGACAGATGGGGCCAGTAAAGGTGTCATGCAAATGCTCAATGCTCTTATCAGAAATGAGAATGATGGGGTAAGTAACACTTAATATTTATACGAGACTAATATCGAAAATCATATGCACTTGGAAATGAGTAATCTCATGCATAGCTTACGATTATTGGAAATATCAAGTATAAATGATGAATAAAAGGAAGGAATTTTGTGCACTTTGTAAAATCAATGAGATATTTTAGATCGTTCTCTTCTTGTCTTGAGGGAAAATGTGATATTTATCTAAATATTTGCAAGGATATGCATATGATAATATAAAACCAGTGCCGCAGTGCCCTCTCTAAATATTTGGTTAATTTTTCAGATATTGGTACCAGTACCGCAGTACCCTCTCTACTCAGCTGCCATAACCTTATATGGTGGGTCCCTTGTACCATACTATTTAGAAGAAGAGGCGAATTGGGGTCTAGATTTTAATACTATTCGTCAGTCTATTGCCTCTGCTCGGTCAAAAGGAATTACTGTAATCATCTCTCCCCTTTTTCTGTGTGTTGTTATTAAAAAATGAGTGAGGCTAAGGTACTATGCATAGTGATTTTTATTAAAAAAAAATCCACTACTTTTGAATGGTCTAGAATTTTTAGATCAAGTGATTTTCTAAAAAATATAAAATTTTGATCATGTTGAACGGTTCAGATAGACTGTTTGGATTTTGGAAACAGTGATATTGATCCATAGTACGGACCAATCCGCGCTATGCATAGTACTAAAGCCTCACTCTTAAAAAATTATCAAATTTCTTGTCTGTGGTATTGATTTATATGGTATAATAGGTTCGTGCCATGGTGATAATAAATCCTGGTAACCCAACGGGTCAATGCCTGAGTGAACCGACTATAAGGGAGTTGTTGCAGTTTTGTTTCATGGAGAATTTGGCGCTGCTTGCTGATGAAGTGTATCAGCAAAACGTTTATCAGGATGAGAGACCTTTTGTTAGCGCTAGAAAGGTAATTAATTACACAGTCATTTTCATGTAAGAAATACATCAAAATAAGGGGAAATTTCATGTATGCCCCTCAGAAACCTCAAAATTATGTATTTCCCTCTTCTAAATTTAAAGAACTCACAAATTTACCCAATTTATTGCCTTTTTTTTATTAGAACTCATTTAATAAAAGCGTAAATAACATGTATATTGTGAGTATTGCATATACGGATATACCACTGCTCTCCTGATTTCTTTTGTAGTACCCAAACTACCCCTCTTTTCTCCTTCATTTTGGATCCCTGTAGTAATATACAAACTGGGTATTTAAATACATACAAGATATAATGAGAAGATTGAAACAAGGCTATCTATCTTTTTTTCATATGCATGTAATTTGGAAACATTGTTTTCTATACTTATAAAAACTCAATCTATTGGTTCATTTATGATAGGTATTATTTGACATGGGCCCACCATTGAGCAAAGAGGTACAGCTAATTTCCTTCCATACCGTGTCAAAGGGGTATTGGGGCGAGTGTGGACAGCGTGGCGGTTATTTTGAAATGACCAACCTCCCTCCTAAGGTAACTCTAAATTTTATATAATATAAATTTTTGTCATAGTTTGGATTCGTATTAATGTGCTTTAATGATATTAATATTTCATTAATGTAAATTGTTTTCAGACTGTGGATGAGATATATAAGGTTGCATCGATAGCTCTCAGCCCAAATGTACCTGGCCAAATCTTTGTAAGTTAATTAATTACAGTTAATCTAATTTTTTTAATTAATTATCTCTTTTGCTACTAAAATTATAAATTTGTATCAACAGATGGGGCTTATGGTTAATCCTCTGAAACCAGGGGATATCTCTTACTTGAAGTTTGAGCAAGAAAGGCATGATTCTATATATATATTTTGATTTTTTGAAATCAATTTATACAGTATTCCAGCACTGTTAACTGGTTTTTTCACTTCTTATTATACAGTAAAACAATCCTGGAATCTTTAAGGAAGCGGGCCCACATTATGACAGATGGTTTTAACAGCTGCAGAAATGTAGTTTGCAACTTTACAGAGGGTATGTATGCTATTATGTATCCTTTTTACCTTTAAATTAGGGCCAATTTCATGTATACCCCTCTAAAATTCATAATATCATATTTACCTTTCTAAATTTATGCAGGTGCCATGTACTCTTTCCCGCAAATACGTTTACCCGCAAGAGCAATTGAAGCTGCAAAGAATGCAGGAAAAGCACCTGATGTTTTCTATTGCCTCAAGCTTCTAGAAGCAACCGGCATCTCTACTGTACCTGGTTCTGGCTTTGGTCAGAAAGATGGGTAAATTTACTATATACCCTTTTATCTCATTTTTCTCAAGTTGCACATATGTACCACATTTTTATCTGCTGTGATTACCTACTAATGCATTCCGTTTAATATTTTACAATTAATAAAAATGTAGATTATACGAATTGCATTTCTAAGAATGTAAAATTTCGATACAAATGTATGATAAATTATCGATAAATGTATTAAATAGTGATACATTTGTGCAGGGTTTTCCATTTGAGAACCACTATTTTACCAGCCGAAGAGGATATGCCGGCAATTATGGAAAGCTTCAAGAAATTCAACGATTCATTCATGGAGCAATACGAAGATTACAGAGGCTATTCAAGGATGTGAGGCAAAATATACTATTTGCGAAACACCCCTTAATTTCTCTCGTAATTATTTAGTCTCAACTGTTGAATAAGTGAATTTGTATTGATTACTTGTACAAGGTGAATTGTGAAAGAATGGATGGATATACTGACATACAATCTATATAGCAGAGATTGCCCAATATAGCAGTTTAATTTTATTTCCGAATTATGGTAATTTTGTTCTTGGTTCGGTTTTAGCTTACAAATTGAATAAATTGAATAATTGTTAATAAATAAATAATACTTTATTATTGCAATATCTCACAAATTCAGTTTATCTGATATGGAAAAACATTAATTAGAATTTGAGTGATATTTAATCTTATCTGCAACAATTAGCAAACAAATTTTATGCGTATAGTTAACATATTTCAGACATTTGAGTGAATCTTTTTAATTGACATCCATTGGGCTATAAATTGGTAAAGATTTTAGATCCAAAATATAGTTCAACAGTCAATTTGCAATATATAGTTAATATTAAATTGTTAGACATATAGTAATGAGCACTAAGTTAGCATATATCTTTGACTATAAGTTCATCAGCTTTATTTGTGTGAAAATTCTGTTAATATGTTTAAATTAGCATGAATCAAATTTTCAAAAATATAGTTGATGGTGCTTGTGTTTTTTTTTATATAATTATTATTTTTATTAATTTTCTGTAAAAGATGCTACCTATTAATTAGTTAAGAGTTCTACCAGTTCTCTTAGCAGAATGACATTCTGGCACCCAATGAAGGTGAATCAGCTTGAGAATAACAATATATAGCAGCTTATCATAACAAAAACTAAACATTTAATAAAAAAATTGGCAAAATCCTAAATGCACAAGTTGGTTTAGAAATCAGATAAATTAAGAGGTCACATGCATATGAAGTTATCCAACTTAAAACATGACCCAACTGATACCCAGCACAAGCTCAAACATATTTTCATAGCAGTAAGAACATGCTCTCTGAAATCCAATGCAATTCAAATTTATGCCTGACCGAACATAACCATTCCAAGAACTCCCAACTAATACAAAATCACACATATGAACAAATTAGTTGAGGCAACAAAACATGTAAGCTCTTCAAATCAAACATAAACAATATATATTACATCACAATACAAAGGCCGACTTACAAAGCCATGGTTCTACTAATATAAGTTGGGTTTCTTTAAGAACTCAATTATTCTTTCTTTTTGAAAGTTCAATTCTAATATAGGCTACTGCTTTTGTACTTGGACCAATAAATCTTCAGATTTTTCCAATTCCTTCAAAGTAGCTACCAATTGTTGTACCATCTGATTATAGTTCCAGTACTTGACCTCAACTATCTTAAGCTTTTTGTGTGGAGATACTGCAATTGTGGATGAGACGTTAATTGACTCGTCTCTACTAGTTCCCTCTTCACCATGAGACAACTGCAATCAATAACAAATGAGATATTTAATAAACTATGCAAGTGCAAAGACTAAGATTAAAACCTTGGTATTAATGGGAAAAAACATTACACATTCTCTTTGTAGTATTGTAAGCTTCTTCAACTTTGGTGAACTCTTCAGTATCCAAGCTACCATTTGGAAACAAGAAAACATACAAAATGCAACAGTCACATTCTTGAGATTCGGAAATATTGGCAATTCGAGCGACAAAACAGATGCCAACAATTCCTAAATTTAGAAAAAATATAAACACAAGGTTAGAAGTCAGAATCAAGCCAAGCATTGAATTTGATATCTTTCAGTCAAGAAAATTGATAAATACACTTAACTTTATTTTTATTTAATTATGCATTCTTTTAAAAACTTGATATTTTTCATATTACACGAATTCAGGACCTGTTGAAGGCATACAATATATAATAACATAACTCCTAAATTCTCTCTGTCATGCTATAATTTCAAGAAATTAAAATTAACATTATTTGCAAAATGAGAATATGAGGTGCATACCTTGTATTGATGACACTCGAAATGTAACTCCAGAAGTTCAACATTTGTAAGGACCTGTTGAAAATAAATTATGCATTCTTTTAAAAACTTGATATTTTTCATATTACACGAATTCAGGACCTGTTGAAGGTATACAATATATAATAACATAACTCCTAAATTCTCTCTGTCATGCTATAAATTCAAGAAATTAAAATTAACATTATTTGCAAAATGAGAATATGAGGTGCATACCTTGTATTGATGACACTCGAAATGTAACTCCAGAAGTTCAACATTTGTAAGGAAACGAAGGCAAGTAGCCATCCCCTCCAAGCATTTGATCATTGAAGCATCACAACTAGTTAAACATGATTTTGCTAGAGATGGCATGTTTAGAGTTGTTTTACATGGTAATGATAGTTCACCCTCATAGGAAAATGAAAGGAGATTAGGAGCACTAACAAACAGTTCCTTTTTTATTTGACATGCTACAAGAACTAGATACTTAAGATATTCATGAGCAATTATACAATCACTGAAACTGAAATTGCAAGTATCTAGCTCAAGAAATTCAAGTATTGGGCATCCAGAAAGAAAGTTTTTCACATAACTGGAGTCAAGATCTGCATAACTAATGCTTAGTATTTTTAGATTAGGAAGGTTTACTATTTGGAGAGATGAATCTGGATTATAATATATATGAGGGCTATAGAGGTACAGTTTCTCTAATGATGTGCAGGTATAGGTGGACCATGGAATAAAATCAGAGGTAGAAAGATGGAGAACTCGAGTGTTATGATTCATGGCATAACGGATCCAATCCGTTTGTGCAGAGTCTTCCTCAAGTTCATAAGAGTCTTCCTCAAGTTCATAACAGTACAAGTGAAACACATCCAAATCCAAGGGCTTGCGTCTCAACAGCACCGCATTCACAAAGTTTACAAACCGAGCCGAATAATCCGAAAGCGATTCCTCACCATCGTCAGAATCATCATCGGAATCTTCGAAGAATTCGGGAAAATTGAAGTTCAGCGAGGGTAAATAGGTCCAGAGGTGCTCCCACCTCTTTGACAACACACATGTCTGGACTGCTTCCTTAGTCATCAAAAACCCCAAAATATGGTGAAGTAACGGGTCGGGTAAATTGCTTAAGAAGTCATAGTTTTCACTCTCCATTGTGTTATTTAATTAGTAGTTCCAAAAGGCATTCACTCAAATACCTATCACTTGCTATAAAAAAAACAAAGGCACAATAAGTGAGCTTCTTTTACCCTAAGCCAAGATTCTACAAAAAATTACTTACTGGTAAAATGGAAATGCACAACTGGTATAGCTATTCTACAAAAAATTACTTACTGGTAAAATGCCAATATCAGAAACCAAAACAACTAAAATCAAAAGATTACTCATAATCGTAAACCCTAGGAATTGAATAGCTGGAAGGGGAGAATCCAACAACAAATTAAAAACTGACCTATTTCGATTAGAATTTGGTCGTGGATTTGAACATTCCCGCTTGAGAATCAAGTGGCGAAGTGCGATTCTCTTGGGTTTAGATTTTTAGAAGAGACGAATCTTCGTTTTTCAGTTCATCGGTTGGGTTTTAAACTTAGACAAATGATTTATGGTTCACCGAGTTCAGCACATGGGCTTTCTTACTGGCCCAAAAAAGAAAGAAAGATGCGCTGCTAGTATCCAGTTAATTATGTCAGTGTAAAAAAAGTATTACTACAATTAATATATGAAAACATGGAGAAAAGAATAAATGGGCTGAGTTATCAGGCCCAGATTCAACTTGGAGCCCAAGAAACCTCCGAAAAATGCGTAAATAGTTTAACACAGTAGTTTCGACTTCATGCAGTGCACAAACTATAGAATTAAAACAGCGCTTTACATGGTATGTGCGCTGCATGAAGCTAAAACAGCTCTGTTAAGATATTTACCCAAAAAATCTTGTCAGCGTAATCATAGCTAACGGTGGCAAAAAAAGCTTGTAGCTCGTGGCTCGATCGCGATTCGCATCTGACTCGCTCGCTAACAGCTTGTTCGTTACTGGACCGAGCTGTTAACGAGCCAGCTCGCCATTAGCTCGGTCCAGAATTAACGAGTTCAAGCTAGGGTCTAGCTTGCTCACCAGCTCGCGAGTTAGCTCGGCTAGGCATCAATTTGTGAATTTATATGATTTTGTGTGCATTTTATACTATCTAGCTCGGTCCAGTTCGGTTCAGCTCGATCAAAAAAATTTGTATAATTTATTTTCTTCTTAAAACAAGATCCAACCAAACCCAGCGAGCCAGCTTGTCAGCTCGGACTGACTTGTCAGAATTTTAAGCTAAAGTTTTAGCTCGGATGTCCTAGGTCCAGCTCGCTCGGCTGTAGCTCGGTCCAGAATTAACAAGCTGAGCTAAGGCTTAGCTCGGACCGAGCCAGCTCGTTGCCACCCCTAATCACAACATCTTCATCGTCCGATCAAACCCATCGGATCGGGTAAAGATTTTAACCGAGTAGGTTTAGCTTAAGACAGCGCACGGACTATAGAATCAACGCAGCACCAGATATGGTTAGTGCGCTGCATGAAGTAAAAAATATTCTGTTAATATCTTTACCCATCGGATCTGACGCCTGTAAACGCTTTCCTCTCCGCGCGTATATTCTCTTCCGGATTCGGATTCGGTACTACCATAGACTACGATCGGATCCAGTTCTGATCCATTACTAAATTTGCCCCAACTAGACCCGAACCACTCTGTGCTTACTATATATATCCAATCCGATCCAAAGCATCCGACCAATCCGAACCGTAGAAGTGAGGTAATAAAAACCTCAATCCTCTCTTTCTCTTTCTCTCTCTCTTTTGGGTTAAGCTAGGGTTTTTGCGGCGCCACCTCTCTCTCCATCATCTCCAGTAGTAAAGTATTTCCCGATCCCTATAAAATCAATTTTTTTGGTTATATATATAGATATTATATCGCTATATTTGTTCTTTTAGTGATATTTTCTCCTCTGTCTCAGATCTGAGAACGAGCGGAGAGAATCCATCGATCGCAATGGCTCTGGTGAGTGAATTTTGCTTTTTGACTTCAAATTTCAAATTTCGAACGGTGTTTTGTTTTGTTTGTGATCGGATTTGGTATAGGAAATCTCAGTTAAAACCTTATTCATTTAGCAGTGATTTTGTGACTGGAAGTGATATTTGGTCAATTAATTTGAAAACCTGAGCCCTGGTAGTTATATTGTTATAGTATTTCATCGCTGATTTGTAGTTAGATATATCAATTTTGTGGACTTTTTCTTATCATTTTGCATTCATTTTGGTTGTTTAGATTATCTTTGTATAGAACCTGATCTGTCTCATTTATAGTTATATTTGCAAACTTGCAGTTCTTTAGATGATTTTTGTAGGTCAAGTGTGCATGTATGTTAAATCAGATTTCAATTAAATATGCGTATGTGCCATGTAGCTGTAGTATTGCCATTGCATAACATTTCTTAGATTAAAATAGTAAATGAACCAGGAATTCTCTTTTTTTTTATGATCTTTGGTTGTAATTTTTTTTCAATTTTAAATTTCAACTAAAATTTCTTGAATTATAGGTTTTGCATGCTGGTGCTGGCAACAAAAATGCCTACAAAGCACTTATCGCTGCTGAGTACAGTGGAGTGAAGGTCGAGCTAGTGAAGGATTTCCAAATGGGGGTTTCCAACAAAACCCCTGAATTCCTCAAGATGAATCCTCTTGGAAAGGTTGGTTGATTAAAAAAAATATGAAATATCTGAATTTAGTATTTTATTCTAGTTTTGTTTGTTAAAAAAAGTGATTTTTGATATTATTTCTTTGTAGATCCCTGTGTTGGAGACACCTGAAGGCGCCATCTTTGAGAGCAATGCAATTGCTCGTTACGGTATATGCATGAAATCCTTTCATTTCATTTCAATTTACCAACCCAACATAATTTCATATGTTGTTTCTTTATATTTTATCTTTTTTTGCAGTGACTAAATTGAAGGCTGACACCACTCTGTATGGTTCATCTCTTATTGAATACGTAAGAGTTCTAATAACCTCAGTAACATAAAATTGAGTTTTGCATCTTTAATTTGTTTCTGACCAATTTTTTTTTATTGGTCTCAGGCCCGTATTGAGCAATGGATGGACTTTGCTGCCACGGAAATAGATGCAGGTTTAGCAAGGTGGCTCTACCCAAGACTAGGATATGGAATTCCTTACAATGCCTCTGTGAGTTTGTTTTATAACAACAATTTTATTATTTAGCAATTGTTTTCAGTTCTATATTTTGTGAATGTTGCATAATATGTTTATAATGTCAGCATATATCTATTGCCTTGTTGTACATGTACTATGCATAGCGCATAATGGTCCATACTATGGATCAATATCTCGATTTCCAGAGTTCAACAATTGACCCGACCCGTTCAATATGATTTCCATATAAAAATGTACTTGTAGATCAAATTTTACATTTTTTAGAATTTTTGTACTATTTTTTTTAGCTAGGTAGAAATCACTTGATCTCAAAATTCTACACCATTCAAAAGTAGTGATTATCTACCTATCTAAAAAAGTAGTAAAAAAAAAGTCAAATTTAGTATGCAAGTACATTTTCATATGGAGATCACGTTGAACGGTTCAGATTGACTATTTGAATTACGGACCAATCTGCGCTATGCGTAGTACCATAGCCTCACTCTTTGTTTTTTTTACACTTGCAACATTATTTAAATGACATATCTTATTCTTTTGTAATTTTATGTATGTAGATGGAGGAGTTTGCTATAAACTTCTTCAAGAGATCATTGGATGCTCTTAACACCCATCTGGCGAGCAACACATACCTTGTGGGCCATAGCGTGACCTTGGCCGATATTGTCATGACATGTAATTTATACATGGGTTTCGTACGTATCATGACCAAGGCTTTCACCTCTGCATTCCCTCATGTTGAGAGGTATTATTAATATTTTTTTGTTTTATTCGTCCATGTGTAGAATCCTTTTATAATTTGGAATGAGTGAGGTTATGGTATTATGCATAGTGTAAATTGGTTTGTACTATGGGTCAATATCTCCATTTTTTTAGTCAAAACAATCAATCTCAAAATGTACTTCTATATCAAATTTATATTTTTTAGAATTGTTATACTATTTTTTTAGATAGGTTGAAAGTCACTTGATTAAAATATTCTAGACCATTCAAAGGTACCAATTTTCTATCTATCTAAAAAAATAGTGAAATTTTTTCTAAAATACGTAAAATTTAGTCTGCTTGTATGAAATCATGTTGAACTGTTCGGATCGACTATTTGGATCTTGAAAATGAAAATATTGATCTGTAGTACGGACCAATATGCGCTACGCATAGTAATAGCCTCACTCATTTGGAATAGAAGTTTGCCATAGTAATAGCCTCACTCGTTTTAAGAGTCGTGCCGGTTTGGATCTGAATTTGTTGGTTACTGCAGGTACTTCTGGACAATGGTGAACCAGCCGAACTTCAAAAAAGTGATGGGAGAGGTGAAACAGGCCGACGCGGTCCCACCAGTGCCTTCTCCAAAGAAGGCTGCTGCTCCGGCCAAGGAGGCAAAACCAAAGGAGGTGAAGAAAGAGACTCCTCCTCCTGCCAAGGCAGCAGCGGAGGCTGTAGAGGAAGAGGCACCGAAGCCGAAAGCGAAGAACCCTCTCGACCTTCTTCCCCCAAGCAAGATGATTTTGGATGACTGGAAGAGGCTGTACTCTAACACTAAGACCAACTTCCGTGAGGTCGCCATCAAAGGTACAATCTCAATACTCCCAACTTTTTTTTGTTAATAAAATTATTAAATTTATTAAATTGTTTTATTAGATGGGGCACCGTCCAATTCCGGGTAAATTTTTGAATCATAGTTATCTTATTTCACTTAGATACTAGAAGTATCTAAAATTCTGTACTGCAGTATGCAAGGTTTACTATAAAACAGAAATGTATTATGAAAAAAAAAGGTTTGCACTCTATTGGAAGATCATAATAGACATCATCATATATAATTTAATATTTATCAATTATCCTATAGGGTAATGGGTACGAAATAGTTCTTATCAACTAAGTTAACAGAATATTTCCCAGACTGTCCGATCAGAATCTACACGAATTTTAATGTGGCCCTGTGGATTTCACCACGGGCTGGATTTGCTCAGATTCTGATTGGACGGTTCTGATCTAAACAAAAATATTCTGCACACATAAAAAGGCACATATATCTATCTCAATAATGATATATTTATTTGAATTGAATGTAGGTTTCTGGGACATGTTTGACCCAGAGGGCTACTCTCTATGGTTCTGTGAGTACAAATACAACGAAGAGAACACCGTCTCCTTTGTTACCCTAAACAAAGTAGGAGGATTCTTACAGCGCATGGACCTGGCCCGCAAGTATGCCTTCGGCAAGATGCTTATCATCGGTGGGACCCCACCATACAAAGTCAAGGGTCTCTGGATTTTCCGTGGCCAGGAGATCCCTCAGTTTGTGATGGACGAGTGCTACGACATGGAACTGTATAGCTGGACCAAGGTTGACATCTCTGACGAGGTTCAGAAGGAGCGTGTTAATGCTATGATTGAAGATCAGGAGCCGTTCGATGGTGAACCCTTGCTCGATGCCAAATGCTTCAAGTGAGAAAATTTAGTTTTTCTCTCTCTGATTATTCCAGTTTCGGTTTTTTGGGTAGATTTTTTGTTGCAGTTTTGTTGGGTTGAAAAAGAAATTGTGGTTCTTGTTTAGTATTTTTTGTGTACTTGGTTTAAGTTATTGTGTGACAATTATTATCGTTACTTGTGTTCTAATTTTGAGATATCTGCAATTAGCAAATTCTAAATTATGCATTAGCGTGCATAATCCTACCCTGTACTTTTTTTTATATTTAGAAATGTTATGATGTTATTTGTGAAGTGATTTATTTGTTGGTTTTTCAAAACGCCATCAAATTAACCTTATTGAAGAAAAGGAGGGTTCAAATTTATTCTTCGTAATCTACATTATTTTTTCTACATGCACACAAAAATTTATCATTTTTTAATTTTTTTTTATATAAATTATTAAGTTGAAAGATCAACATTTATAATTTATTCATATTAATGTATTTTTTCGAGCTCTTAATACTTTTATGTGTAATTGTGTATTAGAGAAAATAATAGAGGACAAATTTAGTGGTTTTATTTTGATATTTGAGTTTTAAAGTTTGAAAAATGAAGGTAAAATGGAGGTACAAAAATCATTTGAACATTAATAATAAAAAAAAAAGAATCTTTCTTTTGATATAACTTGAGAATTCATATCACCTAAGGTAACACAATATTTCTGTTTTGATCCGGTCCGTCTCTCAGAATTTGCACGAACATTAAAGGGCCCTCGTGCATTCTACTTTGAACCAGATTGATCTGAATTCTGATGTAATGGTTCGGATATACGATATAGTTAATCCTATGCCAAGATTTTATCCGAACACCCTGGGCTAAACTGATAACCAGTAACTATTTCTAGAAGATTCATGATTTAAAATCCAAAAAAGCATTATCCAGGTATACTGCCAGCATATTTTAGAGGTCCAAAGGTCTGACAAGAGTCTGTATATATATAGAGAGAGATGAGCTATGGTGAGACGTGGAGTAAAATCAAGTTTTTACTCCATGACACTATATTTTCATTTTGAAAATTCAAATGACCGATCCGAACCGCTCAACATGTTTTCTATATTGAAATGTGCTTGGAGACCAAATTTTACATTTTTTAAAATTTTTTTACTATTTATTAAGCCACATTGAAAATTGCTGATCCGGTGATCCAGAACACAGTGGATCAGCGATTTTCAAAGTGGCTTAATAAATAGTAACAAAGAACCACAATTTCTTTTTCAACCCAAATCCCTAGGGTTAAATAATTTCTTTTCCATTGGCTTAATTAATAAATAGTAACAAATAACCACAATTTCTTTTTAAAACACGGTAAAAGTATGACACAAGATTACCGTTGGCTGAGAGGCAGGGTCGAACTGTCTGCACAGTGGTGATGGAAGGGAGAGATGATTTCGCCGGTGAGAGGATTGAAAAGAGAAGGCTTCACTGTACTGGTCAAGGACAGCCACAAAACCATATTGAGACCGATGAAAAGCTTTGCACGTAGAAATGGCGCATCAAATTCAAAGTGATTTTATTACATTGTAGAGGGTGAAACGATTGCTTTTTACATTGTTGTGATTGCATGCTGTAAGGTAGATATGGTGTTATATCAAACCTCTCCATGATCATCTCGAAGGTAATTACAAGTTCGGTTGGTCTTCGACTTGTTGCTTCTATAAAGAAAACAAAAGCTGTACAACTTTTGGTTTGTTGGCTGATTTTTGGGCTCTAAGATGTATTAAACTATAATTTTTAGAGAAGAAAGTTTTCATATCCAACCTTCTTTATCTGGTTGTACCCAACCTGATCCGTTCAACATTAAACTATAATTAACGGTAATCTATGTTACTGGGATACTTCAGATTGGGCTTCATATCCGTATCGGACACGTGTCCTATACCGATATGCTTCTGATACGGGCACCAATAAGTATCAGATACGCCAGCTGGCGTATCGGCTTATGTGGAGTATCCTTAATTCTTTGATACGGTCTCCATACGCTCTGACTCTTTTGGATACGTCTGGATTCGTCTGGATACGCCTGGATACGTTTGGTCCACCGTGCACCGCGCCAAGGTACGTGAGGTGGTCCACCGTGCACCGCGCCAAAATTATATTTTTTTAGCCAATGCGGAGATTCGAAGAGGGGTTCTGTGGCTTAACACCTTTAGCCCTCTACCACTAAATCACTTCACATTTGTTGTTATAAGAGAGTATTTATTATAGTTAATCTATATTTTACTATAGCCTATTAAAAAAAATTCCTCATTAATCCTGTAATTATTATGTTTTTTTCTAGCTCCATGTCATTCATAGGAAGTTAATTCTGTGCAGCCAATTGAAGTGAAGGACTGGATCCTGACTCCTGAAGCTTTGCTTTTTGTTTTAGGATAATTACAGAAAGAATATCAAGTGTGATATATTCACTATATGCAGCCTGTCAGTCTCTCCTAGATTTGATTTTCTCACGTGTCTTCAGAGTGATTCGTGTCAGTTTTTGGCATGTTGACATAGAGGCGTGTGTGTGTGTATATATATATATATATCACATATTTTTATTGATGTCTGTTGCTATCATTTTCTCGCTACTCTAAATTGAATATGATCACGGTTACTGGCCAGTACCAGAAGGTGTGTTTATTGTTGCTGAACAAACATATTATGCTGATATATAACAGGAGGCCTGGTGGCTGGATGCTTAAAGGTGGTGCTATAGTTAATAGCCATTCTTAGCCTAGCAACTCAGATGCTTAAAGGTCTAAAGACAGGTTGCAGTTTTTTTATTTGTAGGATGTGTACATAATCTGAAGAGTGCTTCCTTGAATAGCAAAGTTGGTTTAGCAAGCTTAATTTATTCTAAAATTTATTGGATTAATTTCAAATGATAAATTCAACCTATTGAAAACCTTATGATCCACAATCTAAAACCATTAAAAATACTGCTGCAAATCACACAATACACAAACAATTTTTTCATACCCAAATCAATTCTCATGATATATTCTCTTTGACACAAATCACTATCATGGTATAAAATCAATTTCGATGTATAAAATTATTTTTCAAGCACAATTTAATTCTCACGATATATTATTTATGAAATAAAACAACTTCTATGCACAGAACTATTCCACTGCACATTAAATTACATGCGCAAATTAATTACACACACAACAACTTTCCAAATATCAATATTACGTAAATTCAAGTCATAATGAAATCCAATTGGTATAAAACGTATACAATACACAATTCGAATAATAATAAAGCAACAAGTCTTAAAAATAAAAAAATTCCTAAAAATCTTCAATATATCCCTGAGAGACATCCAACTTTTTTTCCACTCCTGACATGTAGTTCTATCACCACGCCTTTCCAATTGCCTTCTCCATTCCAAGTCCCTTGCACAGAGGCTCAAGGCCTTTAAAAATCATGTAAATTCAAAACCAATGCTTATTCAATTTCACCCTCCTTGCACAGCCCCTTATTAAGAGTCCAATAGGTTGCGTCATCAGGATCGAGCCCTTTGGAAATCATAATATCTACAAAATCCATTGCCTTTTCAATTTCACCATTCTTGCACAATCCTTCTATAAGAGTTGTACGTCACCACATTGGGTTCATACCCTTTGTTTTTATAACATCTATAAAGTCTAATGCCTTATTGGTTTCACCATTCTCGCACAGCCAATTTATAAGAGTGTTGTACGTCACGACATCAGGATCATACCCTTTGGAAATCATGACATCTACAAACTCCATTGCCTTCTCAATTTCACCTTTCTTGCACAGCCCTTTTATAAGAGT
>JAJGRW010000151.1:362498-557174 GCA_025461045.1 Carex parvula
AGAAATTAACGAAAATGCATCTGAATTTTTGATGGAAAAATTCGGATTGCTATTAATAAATGTACTGGTCCCAAATGTTACCTCAGATAATATAAAAAGACCTCTTCTCTATTTGGACGGATATTATTCCAAAAACGTTGTTTTGTCCATTTATTAAAGGAAAATTTTCTGGCAACGTCTCTCTCTCTCCACTGATTTTGAGGGATATTATTTCTGAAAAAGTTTCATCCATTTTGAAAGAGAGAAGTAAAGAAAACGCTGAAGGTCTCCATCATCAGATCTGAGAAAAACCATTGAAGATCAGTACTAACGCTTCCGCCTAAAGATGTCTTCAATTCAGAACTGTAAGATTTAAATTCCTTTGCTATTTTATTTTGGATTTACGGATTCTGGATTACGTGTTCTAATTGTAAAAACACGTTATGTTTTATTATGTCTATCATTTGGTATCAGAGCAATTGTAAATTCATATAAGATGCAATAATTTTTTTTTACGAAATTAATTTTCAATGGTTCGTATTAAAGATATACAGATTCAATTAATTTATGTATAAATATTTTCTTATAATTTTTGTTTAAAGGAGAATTTTTATTCTCTATTATGCATGCACATATTTGTTGATCAATGTATTTTATTGGAGTCGAAATGTTGGAAACCTTTAACCAAGAGGCATCATGTCATGGATCACATGGGCACTCTTTTTTTTTGTATGTTGGATCTGATACAACTAGTTTGTATGAAAATTTGGTCCAAACCAAATCATAACCAAGAGTTTTGGCAACATGCTTACTAAGTGGTAAGGACATAACTTTATACAAACATTGTATTGGATCTTGAGGAGTATATGTTATATAGATCACATGAGATTGCATATGTACAAAAGGGAATGTCTATATATGTTGCACAAATTGTAATCTGTTAGTATTCTCTATGGTTTTATATGAATTCATATATAATAATTGGCCCAACGGAAGTTTATTGTATATTTTTTCATCTAAATAATTTCAACCATATAACGTTATTTTTAATAATTGGTTGTTATTAATTTTTATCAACTTTAAATTGTAACTGCCACTTTATTAAAATAAATTTTGTGATTTAAGTCACAATTATGTTTTTACATTTAATGTTAATTTTACCAACTTTAATTGCCATTATGATTTATTAAGTGAATTTATTTGTTTTAATAATTCAATTTGTTTTTGCTCAACGGTAATACAAATTTATTTTCATGAAATTACGTTTTTACTTTTAATAAATTATGAAGGTTAATTTTACCAACTTTAATTGCCATTATGATTTATTAAGTGAATTTATTTATTTTAACAATTCAATTTGTTTCTGCCCAACGGTGATATAAATTGAATTTTATGCAACAACTGTTATGATAGAACTGAAATACAATTTGGTGTTTTATTATTTATTTCAGTATAATTACTGTTAGTCCCTCTATATACAGTTGATTTAATGTTATTTTTTTTATGGATTTATAGTTGATAATAGTAAGCATTTCATTTTTTCTGAATCTAATGCAGCATTGCATAATGTTCATGCTCAAATCTCTGGAATAGTACCATTGAAAGGGACTAATTTTTCCACTTGGAAAAAACAAATTGAGATTTGTCTTGGTGTTCTGGATATTGACCAGGCATTACGAATAGACAAACCTACTATTATAGCGACTAGTACTGATGATGAAAAGAATAATTTTGCAAAATGTCAACAACATGTCTCTCATGATTATGAGAAGTACTATTACAACTGCTATAAGAGGAGGTATTCCTGAGAAGGATGATGCAAATAATATTTTCACTACTAAACAGTATTTGGCTTCTGTTGAAGAGCAGTTTAAAAGTACTTCTAACATTAGTACTCTCATAATGAAAATGCTCACTACCAAGTATAACGGGACAAGCGGTGTACTTGAACATATCATGATGATGAATGATATGGCCGCAAAGTTAAACGGCATGGATATGGCAATTTATGAAGGCTTTTAGTTCATTTCATTATGACTTCTCTTCCTGCACAATTTGGTCCTTTCAAGATCAATTATAATACGCAGAAAGAAAAGTGAAAAATGAGCGAATTAATTGCCATGTGTTTTGAAGAAGAAGAAGAAGAAGAAGAAGAAGAAGAAGGATTAAGGCTGAGAAACCTGACTATGCACATATTGTTGTTCAAAGTTCAAAACCGAAAAATAAGGACAATGGTAAAGGTAAGAACAAAGTGAATACGGCTACTGGTATTAACAAGGCAAGTATATCTGGTACAAAACCCGTGCATGCTCCTAAGTGTCATCACTGTAAGAAGCGTGGACACATGAGGAAGGATTGTGTGAAGTTTAAAGATTGGATCGCTAAAAGGGTAATGATTTAAATTTCATGATTTGTGAAACATTTTAGTTGACGTTCCCTTAAATACGTGGTGGGTTGAGACTGGTGCCTCTGTGCACATTACGAACTCATTGTAGGGATTCCATTCCGTGAGGATGCTTCAAAGGAGAGAAAGGAAACTTAAGGTTGCTAACGGATTAGAGGCTAAAGTCGAGGCTGTTGGAACTCTTCATTTGGTTTTGAAGAGTGGCTTTATTCTTGATTTACATGATGTAGTTTATATTCCTAGTGTGATTAGGAATTTAATTTCTGTTTCTAGACTTGATGCGTGTGGTTTTATGTTTCAGTTTGAAAATAATGAGTTGAAACTATATCATAACTCTAAGTTGTTATGGATTATTATGTGATAATCTATATAAATTATGTTTGGATTCTTCCTTTTGTGAATCTCTGTTATCTATGAATATTACTAGTGTTAATCATAAATGTGGAGTCAAGAGAAATCGTGATGTTGGAATTCTTCCAAATTATGGCATCGCAGGTTGGGTCATATTTCCAGAGATAGAATGCACCGTCTCATTAGAAATGAAATTCTCCCGGCACTAGATTTTTCTGATTTCGACAACTGCGTAGAATGTGTTAAAGAAAAATTTGTCAAGGAAAATAAGAAAGGAGCCACTCGACGTGGGGGACTATTAGAAATTATTCATACTGATATATGTGGTCCTTTTCCTACTCCGGGCATTAACGGGCATAAATCATTTATTACTTTCATTGACGATTATTCTCGCTATGATTATGTGTATCTGATTAATGAAAAAATCTGAAGCACTAGATAAATTTAAAATTTTTAAGGTTGAAGTTGAAAATCAACATAACCTTAAAATTAAAGTAGTCGATCAGATAGAGGCGGTGAATATTATGGTAGACACACCGACCTTGGTCAAAGTCCAGGCTCATTCGCTTTATTTCTTCAAGAAAATAGTATTGTTCATCAGTACTCTATGCCGGGAGATCCTCGACAGAATGGAGTTAGTGGCTGATGCAGTGATGCCCTTCATAAAATTTTAAGTAGAGCACAACAAGGTGGTCTCATTTTTGGATTAGAGAATTTATCTGCATTTTGCAGATGATACTTTATTATTTTTAGAGGCTGATTGTAAGATGGTGGAATATCTCAAAATGCTTTTACTAGGATTTGAATCCTTATCAGGTTTAAAGATTAACTTTAATAAGAGTGCTTTAGTTCCTTTAAATATTTCAGATTCTTTTGCTAATTGTCTTGCTTCTCAACTCGGCTGTAAGCTCTCCACTTTACCTTTTATTTAGGTGTCCCTTTACACTAGAAGAAACTTAGTACTTCAGACTGGTTACCCCTTGTTGCTAAGATTGAAAATAAATTACAATCTTGGAAGGGTACCTTATTATCTTTAGGAGACAGAGTTACTTTACTTAACTCTGTTTTATCTGCCATACCTTTATACTGGTTATCTATCTTTTGATTACTTGTTAATATTAGGACCAACATTGATAGGATTAGGAAACGATTCCTCTGGTCAGGAACTACTTCTAAAAAGAAATACCACTTAATTTCTTGGTCCCAAGTTTGTTTAGGAAAGAATCAAGTTGGATTAGGTGTCATAAATTTGGAAAGAATGAATATTGTTTTACTTGCTAAATGGTTGTTCCGATTTAAGGACCCTACAATTCTAGGAAAGTGGAAAGTGGAAAAGTATTCTCTTTTAGATTTGTGGCTTGTCGATGCTTGAATTCCTCTTAAGGATTGTAAATTAATTTCACATTAGGGCAGCTACCATTTGGATAGTATGGTTAGCAAGAAATAATGTTTGTTTTAATAATGCACCAATACTACCTATTAAATCTTTAGGTTCCCATATTATTGCCCTTACTTCATTTTGGTGTAAATTTAATTTAGATGATTCATTTTTTAAATTGTCTTTGATCTTGCCCATGGATGTTACTCATTTAACTCAGGCAGGCAGCATTATCATCCTGTCAGATTCAGATACCCAGGAAAGGGCAAACATCCAGTCAGAGGAAGACCCATGTCTTGGTCTCAAGGGCTCTGATCTTTCTGATTACCTTAGAGACCGTGCTGAGTATGATGCTATTGATGTTGCTTTTATGGCGGCTGATTCATCTACATCTGATTCGGGTTCTTCTTTTGCTAGTGCCTCTACTTCTCGTTTTATTGTTAGAGATAATTAGTCTGTCTTATTCTGTGCTTTGTCTTGTGGTTATTTTGTCTTAGTGTTCTTGTTACTTAGTTATTTTGGTAATATGTTTTATCTTGTATGCTTTATGACATTAGCTTTAGATAACCTTTTGATGCTTCACATTTTGAGAATTTTTTATCATTTCTAGTTTTTTCATCTTTGTATGAACTATTTTGTTTCTAATGAAACAGGTGGCTTGCCACTTTTATAAAAAAAATAAATAAATAAATAAACAGAGCAATGAGCAAAATGGAATTAAATATTATTTTTTATCCAAAGCGGAAGATGAATCATATCTTAATTATCAACTTGTCATTGTTCAATATATGTTGACTGTAGATGAAAAAACAAAAAAATTCTCTTAATTCTCCTTTCTATTGTTACCATTTCACCTATGTAAATATGGTGTAAACTACTTGTCTTTGTTCAATGAAATTTAGCAGACTTTGACATATCACTAGGGCTGTACAAAAAATTCGTAGTTCGTAATTCGATTCGAATTTGATTCGAAAAAGTTCGTAAAAATTTTTGGTATTTGTAATGAACTTTAATATAAACTTTGGTGTACTGTGTAATTAAAATTCATAATGTTTGAGTTTTTATTGAAGTGTTGTAATTTCGAATTATGGTCCAACTATAAGTCATAACTCGTAAGGCGTAACAAAGTTTGTAAAAATTCGAAATTGAGTTCGTAAAAAATTCGATTCGAAATTGAGTTCGTTCGAAATTAATTCAAACCAAACTCAAACTGAAAGTAAGTTCGATTCGGTTCGGTTCGTTTGCAGCCCTACATATCACAAAGAAAAAAAGGAAAAACAAAAAAGATGGAGGGATTAATTCAGAATTTTCTAACATATCCATTTCAAAATTGTTAAACGCCTACTGAAATTCCAGAATGACAGCGATGTGCCGACATTAACAGGAGAGGAGGAAATGAAATCCTGCGCCGCGATGTGTCGACATTTTCGTTTTCTATGAAATAGTGGTGGACCCAGCCCAAGAAGGCGACGCTTGAACCATAATTGCCTGGTTTTTACTGGGCCCCACACTGCCGAAACCCATAACCCCGTGTCAAACACCGCGCATAACCATCCCCTTATAAAATATTACAGATTTATTCTCCAGGTTAAACTGACAGATGGGACCCAACTATGTGGGGCGGGATGCCATGCACCTCGGAGCTACAGCTATGGAGCAGTTGGAGCCGACATTTTTATTAATATCCAAAGTTAATTAGAAATTTTTTGCTAAAAATGTCCAAACTGACCATAAAATGACTGGTTTTTTCTTTTTTTTTTTTTTGAGAGACACTATGAAGGGCAAAATAATAAAATATAATACTGAAAATATGAATTTTTTGTTTAAATTTTTTGTTATATTACTTCTTTTAATTTATAATTAGCACATTTATACTAAAATATGAGTAGAACTACGGTGTGACGTGCTCACTAACGGTTTGGTGAGCACACCTCCAAAAAACACATTTTCAAAGTTCAAATAGTCGATTCGAACCTTCCAACGTGTTCTTCATATTAATATGTGCTTGGAGACCAAATTTTACATTTTTGGAAATTTTTTACTATTTTTTAGAATTTTTGAAAATCATCAGCTTTTAATTAAATAAAAAAAAAATTCAAAAAACACTGATTTTCAAAAATTCTAAAAAAATAGTAAAAAATTTCCAAAAAATGTAAAATTTGGTCTCCAAGCACATATTAATATGAATAACACGTTGGAAGGTTCGAATCGACTATTTGAACTTTGAAAATGCGTTTTTTAGAGGTGTGCTCACCAAATCCGTTGGTGAGCACGTCACACCGTAGTTCTACTCCTAAATATACTAGATTACTTGAAATTATGTTGAATTACACTATATTACAATAAATTATGTTGAATTACACTAAATTACGTTAAATTACGCTAAATTACAATAACTTCGCTAATTATGCTGAAATACGGTAAATTATGCTAAACTACGCAAAATTACACTAAAGTAGACCGATTTTGTGTCATCTTTCATGAATCATAAAAAATAGTAAAAAAAATCAGAAAATAGTAAAATTTGGTATTCTACAAGTTCATTATGTAACTAATTTACTGAGCTACTTAGATTGAATAATAGAAATAAAAATCTTAATCGGAAACTTCAACTCAAGTTTTGAGGCTCTTCTCTTAGTTTTTTGTCAATTATGAATTTTGAAATCTAGCGTAGTTTGCACGGACACATGCGTCTTTTCGCCAGCTTTCCGAAAAGTGGTCATTTGCTGAAATCGGACGCTTGAGCGCCGTTTTATGACCGTTTGAAGTTTCGTCGTTGTTTTTCACATTTTCAGTAAAGATATCGTCCCTATTCATATTTAATTTAGCGTAATTTACAGTACTTTAGCGTAATGTAATATAATTTAGTATAATTTAACTTAATATAGTGTAATTCAACATAATTTCAAGTAATTTAGCATATTTCAGTATAAATATGGTAATTATATATCAAAAGAAGTAATCTAACAAATAATTTAAACAAAAAAATTCAAATTTTTAGTGTTAGATTTCATTATCTTGTTCTTCATAGTGTCTCTAAAAAAAAAAAAAAAAAAGTGAAAACCGGCCATTTATGGCCGGTTTGGACATTTTTAGTGAAAGTCGGAAATTCTGGGCATAAATATTAATTTCTAATTAACTTTGGATATTAATAAAAATGTCGACAGTTGGAGACACGGATCAGTACATTTCTCTAGGACACTTGCAGGTAAAATATTGACAGAGCTGTTTTTACTATAAACAGCGCAAAAATCATATAGGCCATGTTCGGCAAGCAAGATTAAGACAGTGCAGCTTAAGGACAGGGGCGGACCCAGTGTATTCCAGGGGGGCAGCTGCCCCCTGGATTTTGAGTTTTAGTGGAAATTTATCGGTTCCGACCGACTTTGCCCCCTGGATTTTTTTTGCCCCCCTCTGGACGTTTAATTTGTAATTCGAGTTAAATTTAGGGTTAAAATTGAAATAAATCTGTTGAATTTTGATTGGTAATTAGAATTATAAATTAGAGCATCAGATTCGATATTTTTTTGGTAATTGAAATAAATTTGTTGAAATAAATCTGTTGAACTTTGAGATTCGTACCCAATTGGTTAATGGATTTAAACCCAATTCGATATTTTTGTGCCCCCCTGATGAAAATCCTAGATCCGCCCCTGCTTAAGGATTTAAGCTTTGCTAAGGAGAGATTGTTCGGTAGAAAAAAGATTAAGAATGAAAGCTTAAATATAATAAAATATGTATTGTTGGGCTCTAAGGAGGCGCTAAGGAAGCAAAAATCTGAGCTTAAGATTTTAGTCTAAGAAAGACTAAGGAGAAGCTCTTAAGTCTATCTAAGGCACACTTGTTCGGCCCGCTTAAGGCCTTAAGGAAGGCTAAGGAAGCTAAATCCACACTACCGAACATGTACATATAGTGTTGTATTAGTTATATTATCCGTGCGCTGAATTAAGCAAAATATATACTCTGTCAATATATTTACCCCGACACTTGCTCGTAATTGCCTGGTTTTTAGTGGGCCCTTGCATTGCTGAAACCCATAATCGCGTGTCAAACACCACGCATAACGAATTCACATCACCCGCGGTACCGTAATAGAGAATCTTTTACAATTACTTGATCTGGACGTTCTTTTTAACTTGGCACGAATCTCAAAGTCTAATAATACTGCCCCCTCTATAAACCCGAATTCCAAACCGGCTAGGAGTTAATCTCAAACCGTAAAGTAAAGAGAATCTTTTACGGTACCGGGGAGGTCACATCACCCGCGGTACCGTAATAGAGAATCTTTTACAATTACTTGATCTGGACGTTCTTTTTAACTTGGCACGAATCTCAAAGTCTAATAATACTGCCCCTCTATAAACCCGAATTCCAAACCGGCTAGGAGTTAATCTCAAACCGTAAAGTAAAGAGAATCTTTTACGGTACCGGGGAGGATATGGATCCGCGCATAACCCTCCCCTTATAAAATATTACAGATTATTCCCAATGTTCAACTGACAGATGGGACCCAAGTACCCAACTACATGGGGCAGGATGCCATGAACCTGGGAGCTGCATCTAGGGAACAGTTGGAGGCATCAATCAGTATAATTCTATATGGACAATTGCAACAGATCAGGTTTTCCTTAAAACAGCGCACAAGTCATATGAAGTACTCTGTACGTGCGCTGCATTAAACTAAAGATGCTTTGTCAATATATTTACCCGGCACTTGCTCGTACGAGCGGCGGCTGCAAATAATGGTTAATAATTAATCAAAGAATTAAAGATTGCGGGTTTGATTAAGATAATAATTAATGGATTTGGATTATATATACTTACTACTAAAAAGGTGCCACGCAGACACTTGATAGTGGTAGTGGGTAAAGATATTGACAGAGCAGTTTTTGTTTTATGTTGTGCACGAACAATAGGGCCAAAGAGGGTCACAGGTCAAAACCAGGATTTTCATCGAGAGAGCAAAAAAATTATTAGATTGAATTTAAATTTATTAACTAATTAATTTTTGATAAAAAAATAATGATTTGTTTTATACTTTCTAATGTTTTACTTGTAATTTCTGATGCTCTAATTTATAATTCTAATTACTAATTAAAATTTAATAAATTTTGGAAAAGGGAAGGTAGCACAGTTGGCTAGAAAAAAATTTCTAGAATTATTGGTTACCCAAAAGTCGAGAGTTTGATTCCCTCTCACGACTTCGCAGTTTCTGCGAAGATTTTCAAAAAAAAAAAATTCAACAAATTTATTTCAATTTTAACCCTAAATCTCGAATTACAAATCAAATATCCAAAAAGAGGCAAAAAAAATTTAAGAGAGGACAAAGTCGGTCGGGACCGATAGATCTCCACTAAAACTCAAAATCCAGTGAAAAACAGCTGCCTCGGACCAGTGTGGGTCCGCCCCTGGAGGGTCACATACATAGTCACATATGACTGGTGCTCTGTATGAAATAAATCTTACTCTGTCAATATCTTACCCGACACTTGCTCATTCGAGCGGCGGCTGGAAATAACAATTAATAATTAATCAATGAATTAAAGATTGTGGGTTTGATTAAGATATTGATTAACGGGTTTGGATTATATATATATACTTACTGGTAGTGAAAAGGTGCCACGCAGACACGCGCACATCAAATGGGCGGCGGGGCCGGGTCGGGTCAAACCGCTAAGTTGACTGACTCCGTCTCAAACGCTTATGTTTTTTTATTTTTTATTTATTTTTAATTATTTCTTGTCCCGCCGCTCGCCCCTTCTCTGCCTCTTTTGTGTACGCGGCACACTAAAATTTTAACAATTTACATTTTACATGTATGTCCCTAGAAAACTCATGTATTTTCACATATTCTCAATATATTTTACCCGTTAGTTGTACTATGAAGTATTTAAATAACGTTAAATTATTCGTATTATCAATTATAATAACAAACTATGCTTCTTTGAAAGAGGTAATAACAAAATTATAACAATATGTACAATTATAACATGTCTTTTAAATTGTCAAAACTGATATATTATAACATGTCTCAATGTATAAAAAACAAATAAACATAGAATATTTTTCACATCATATTTATATTGCATTCGCTTTAAATGTTTGTTGCTTATACAAAATAACTATTAAGAAACAATTTTACTTAAATTGATCAACTTTCATCTCCGCGATCAATTTTTGAAGAATTATTTTATGAATCAAGTACTAAAGTAATCATCGTCGATACATTGTCAATACATTAGTGAGACAGAGATTACATACAATGATTCTGACAAGTGGAACACGCACAAATCATTTGTGTATAAATAAAACTAGCTTATCAGTATAATCCATATCAATGTACTACCTAATATGCAAAGCGATAATCAATATCTAATTATGTCATAATTAGCACGTATAAAACTTTCTGTTTATTAGGGAGCTTCAGAATTAAGTAGTTCATAAAACTTTGGCTTCTTCATCTTCGTATAAGATCCCTACTGATGAACAAAAATAAATAGTAAAAGAGGATTTTCTTGGATTGTCATTGAGGATTTTATGATATTATTTTATCAATAATTAAGTTTTGAAAATCTAAATGGTCAATTAAACTAAAATTTTAATTATAAACTAAAATAGAAAAAAAATTGAAACAATAAACTTCCTTTAGTATACATGATAATTGCAACATAATCATTATATTATGATTCATTTAAATACACTGATCTCAATTATTAAGAGTGTTTGTTACATTCTCTATAAAAGTCAATAATTATTAAAATTGTAACGTATAATAAATAAATCAAACCTTATAAATCAAACTTCTACCAAAACATAATTGTATCATTACTAATACACAATAAAAATTATCAGCTTTAAATTAATTACAAGCATATTGTCAAACGCCAAAAGATTGTATGGACATATGAGAAAAATGCTTAATAAAATAATTAACAATGTTTTAGAGGTTGCTTGCATAAAAATCTCGTAGATTACTGAACCGCATCCCTTCCTATAAATACCCACCGACGCCTTTTCTCTTCTCCTCTCCTTCTCCAACACAACAAATGGCGCCTCAAAGAGAGAAACAAATTCAAAGCTCAGTACTCAATAAACCCATGAATCTCAAGGATAACAGATCCGGTAAGGCAACAGAGAAGATCCACTACCGCGGAGTCCGTAAGAGACCATGGGGCCGTTATGCGGCTGAGATACGTGACCCCGGGAAGAAATCCCGTGTCTGGCTTGGTACCTACGACACGCCTGAGGAGGCAGCTCATGCGTATGACACGGCCGCGCGTCAATTCCGGGGACCCAAAGCAAAAACAAACTTTTCTCTTCCTTCTATCAACGGCGGTACAAACAGCAGCAACAGTAGCACTGTAGAAGATCCGGTACAACAACCGGTATCCATACCTGCGGTGACTGTACCACCACCGGTTAGTCTGGATATGTTCCACTGCGTCGTGGGGCCCGGTGGTCAGAGGTTTTATTTAATTGATCAGTCGACTATGGGTTTGGTGGGACCACCATTAATTCAAGAGGTCAGGTCACCACCGGTGAAGAGGGAATCAGAAGAATCCTCTTCTGCTTTGGTGGCTAAAAGGAAGCCGTTGGATCTTGATCTCAACCTCGCTCCACCTACTGACATCGATAATTTTTAGATCTCATTATCTTGACCTAATAAAAATGTTTTTTGTATATATCTTGGCATCCTTTTATTTGTTTCTTTATTTTTCTTAGATTAAATCTACTTCTATTTTGTAACCAGTGAGATGTAGTAGCAACTAGCAAGAAGGGTTTTTTTCCTTTTTAATCCATAATATTTTCTCTTGATAAAATAGTTTTAAATATAATAATCCGAAACTATCCAATCACAGAACGACATTCAGCAAAACCAACTGCCGCTTTCTTTTGCGTGAAAGGTGCTGCCACTAATTAAATCGGGTGAAGATTATAACAGAGCAGTTATCGCTTTATGCAGCGCACTAACCAAATGCAGAGATGTTTTAATTCTATAGTCCTTGCGCTGCATGAAACCAAAACTAATCTGTTAAAATCATCACCCTTTAATCCTTGTTTTTCCAGAGAAGAGATGCCACGTCACCGTCAAATGGCCGCTTGCGATTTAAATTATTTTATTAATAAAAGAATAATTTGGTGCTGACCGCGAGATCCGATCGTACTGAGCACTCGTATGCAGCATGCACGAGGAATATGGGGAGCTATTTGAGTGGGACCCTTCCGTCAGTACTCAGTACTAATATGTATGGTGCACTGAGTTCAAATGATAAGAATTGTGGAACAGCATTAAATTACGGTTGTGGATAAAGAGAGCCGGCCGCTGCAGAGGAAGCGTGGGGTGACCAGCAACAGCCGGCACTCTTTTGTCGTTTTCTCCACCTCTCTTTCTTTTTTTGTAAATTTTCCCAGTTAAGATTGACTCACTAAATAGTAAAACAGCTACCGAACTACTTTTAATATACATTTGGCTCACACACCGCACGTGGATCCCGCACACTTTTTATATCGATGTTACTGTTCAGTAGTCCAGCTCCGCGTGCACCGGATAAATAGATCTAAGGTTGTCGGTGAGAAATTATCAAGGGTCCTGATCCCCTAAAGTATCTCAAATTATGAGTTTATATCTGAACTGTTGGAGACTCCTTAACATTCGTGTTAGATCGGATCGAACGGACCAGATCCAAAAGCAAATTTTGGGTTACTGTGGACCACCGTACGAACGAATCACGAGGCAATTCTTTTTGTTAGGTGTGGTCCACTGAGACACTCATTACGCCGCGAAAAAGAAAAGAATAATATTATGCAAGCGTGTTGTGGACGCCTGTCTCGAGATCCGAAACCCATGACGGCCACGTGTGCGTTTCGTTTAGCAGGGTTGAAAAAACGACTCTGTAAAAGTAGAGCATTAAAGCCGGTTTTACCGTGGCAGTGACCGGTTGGTGTAGGTCTTGGTCCGAAGCCAGACAGGCAGACACCATTATCCTACTGGCTTTCTCATCCAGATACTGACACGTGTATGTTGCCTGCTTTACTGGGGTCCACATTCGATCGCGACCTGACCGGCTACGGTCCATAACGTGCACGTATGTGGGGACTAGGGAACTTACTTAACATGATGCCGTTCTCTGCAATTACGCTATAGTAATACTGTAGAATATTCTCATTGCACGGTTGTGATTGGTCTTGCGTGCAACGTTGACGGTTTTGATTAGACCGACAAATGTGGGGCTCACTAAATGAAAAATAGAGGACCAAGGTGGCACGAGACAGTGGGTCGAGCGGCGGCCGCTTTTGAGTGGGGCCCACTTGGTGTTTGACACTTTGGTCGTCGGAATCTGCGGAGGAGATTTCGTGAGTACAACCCGGGTGTTTTCATGCTCATCATCAAGTTGTCTAAATTCAAAAAGATATTAAATTAGCTTCAAATAATACATTTTAAACGGTTGGATTTATAAATTTTCGAAAGAATTTAGTATAAATCAAGTGGTAAAAAAAAAAAAATTTATAAGTTAACTTTAATGTGTTCATTTTTTCATCATATTTTTACTAATTGACTTTATACTAAATTAGTTTAAAAATTTATAAATAATAGATCGAAATGAGTCACTCGTCGGTTTGGATGTGTTGCTTCAAACTAATCCAATGAGTTTTTGAGTTAAACTCACAGAGAGAGTCACCTCTCCTTTTTTCTCTTTTATTTTTCCAACCAAAATTTTCGAGTAATGATTTTAACAGACTAATTTTGACTTCATGTAGCGCACGAATTATAGAATTAAACGCACTGCATATGGGCTTGTTCGCTGCATGGAGTGAAAACTACTCTGTTAAAATCATACCCAAATTTTCTTTTGCATAATCTTCTGCTCATGGTAAATCTTTCTTTCATTTTGTTATTAGCACCTCGTAATATTTTAAATGTTTTTTTTCACACAGTAATTTTTAATTGCGTGCATGTCACCATATCCACCTACTTGTTTTAATTAAATGCGTGATTTTTTTTTTTTTAATTTATGATTAGCTGTCCTGTAAAAGTTTTTATCTTTTATTATGGGGAAGGTTAAGCAATTTGTGTGGGAGAATTGCATGTATACCCTTTAAAACCTCAAAATTATGTATTTTTTTAATTTTTTAATAATGTTAAAATGGCAACTCTATAAATAAATATGTGAGTTTTTTAAAATTTAGAAGAGTAAATATGATGTAATGAATTTTAGAAGGAGAATTTCATACATTCAATTTTTTTGAAGGATATACATGAAATTTCTCCAATTAGTGCATGTTGACATTATAGTGGATACCAATAATTATGTTGACCATAAAATATTGCATACAATTATACAAGTTTCATTTTCATACAAAAATCTTCCTTTTAAATTCCACATCACACTTTCTTTTAGTGGCCAGCAGCTTTTAATAATTTGTTTTTTTAAACAATATATTTGGAGGGTTATTTTATGTATCATTTTAACTTATCTGTTACTTTCAAAAAGTATAAGCCATCTTTATATTCTTTGGAAGATTATATTTATTGATATTTTATCCATATTCTATAAATCTATATTGATTTTTAATTAAAAGAAATCACTCTCAAATTTTCTCTCAGTTATAATAATATACAAGCTAGAAAATTAGTTATCTCTTGTTCTCATTAACTTCAAAGTCATGATGATCCGGTTTAGTGGTGTTAATCGGTACGGATCGGTTAAAATCAAAATAAAATAGGCAAATCAAAATTTTATTTAGTTTTCAAAATTACAACCGAACCGATCAAAATAAACTTATCAACCGAACCAAATCTAACTAAATTTCGGTTTGTCCGGTTGAACCGAAATAAGATGTTTAATCATAGAAATAAATATTTTTAAGATGGATTTAAAATTTTTGTCCGGTCTAACATGTTTTAAACCGAACCAAGCATTATAAATTATGTAGTATTTTTTGTATTCTTTCAAATGTTTGTTTTGGATGAGGGACAGGTTTAAAAATTTCGATCAGTTCGGTCTAATTGGTTTTAAAAAATTTAAGCCGAACTGAACTGAACATTTTAAAATGAACCGAACCGATTAGTTCAACTTAAAAAAACAATCCGTTTAATCCGAACTCTTTCGGTTCGGTTTAAAACTGATTAAACCGGATCCGATGAATACTCCTAATTCGGTTCACAAAAGATGAAAATTATAAAAAATAAAATAAAAGGTGGGCCTATGTGTAAAAAGTAAAAGCTGGGTTTAATTTAATATTAGGCGTCAATTCATCAAGCCTGCCTGCCTGTTGTTCTGCCGTCATAGTGGGTCCCACTTCTGACGCAGTATGGCTTACGTTCGGTCACTTTTAGGATTCTCTGTGGCACATTAATCTGTGGCATTTCTGGGATTTTACTAATTATTTAATGTCTGATTTTATCATTTTAAAATCATAAAAGTGGTCTAACTTGATTAAATATATCAATATAGACATACAATATAAATATATTCTAATAGAATTTTAGGCATAATATCTGATTTATATGTTGGATTTACCTTGAATAGAATTATGCACAAGTAAAACATTATATGTATAATTGTGGTCTAAATTGACCCAAAAATTGCACTGTAGTTACATTATAAACAAATTTATGCATAATATTTGATTTATTATTTTATTTGCTAAAAAATGTCATGCAAGTATAAAAAAACATAATTCCAAAATTATTTGTCAATTATGATAATATTTGGATTATTAATGTAGCCCAAATTTAATTAAAAATTTCACTAGACACAAAAACATCAATGTAGCCCAAATTTTTGGATCACAAGTGAAATTAATAATACACACATTTAGGGCATAAATTAGAAATTATTTGTTAGTTTTAAAGACTTTTCAATCATAAAACTTTAGATGCAAGAATTCAGTATTTTTTACAAAACCTTCTCAAGATCAGGCAAGAGTATATTGACAACATAAATTTATAAGCAATTACACCCTCTAAAGAAATGAATTACTGCTATGAATATTCACATGCTGTTAGTTTTCATTTCTACTAGAGGAGAGAATTAGCCCATGCCAGTTGTTCCTACCTTGTATTTTTCACAGCATAAAGCAACACCTATAAGCAAAGAAGCAAAATTATATTAGTAACTCGATATTTCATGAAAAGGTAAGAGTGAGGCTACGGTACTATGCATAGCACGGTTTGGTCCGTGCTACAGCTCAATATTTGAGTTTTCAAAATCCTAACAGTTGATCCAAACCGTTCAACATGATTATAAAATGAATATGTACTTGCAAACCAAATTTTACATTTTTTCGAATTTTTTTACTATTTTTTTAGATAGGTAGAAAATCACTTGATCTGAAAATTCTGGACCATCCAAAAACAGTGATTTTCTACCTATCTAAAAAAATAGTACAAAAATTCCAAAAAATGTAAAATTTGGTTTGCAAGTACATATTCATTTTATAATCATGTTGAACGGTTTGGATCGACCGTTAGGATTTTGAAAACTCAAATATTGAGCCGTAGCACGGACCCAATCCGTGCTATGCATAGTACCGTAGCCTCACTCAAAGGTAAATATACATCAGCTATATATCAAATAACAAAAGGTACTGAAAGTGTACCGGTATGTTCTAGTTATGCATTTTGAGCTGCATTTTTATAGTGCACCAACAAATGATCAGCCTATTTTTGATGTTGGTATGTACTGAAATATACGTACCAGTACGTACCAACTACAGTTAATTTTTCTGTACCAGTACATACCAACTACAGCTAATATACTGAACCTGATAAGGTACTGAAAGTGTACCAGTATGTACCAACTACATTTAAAATTCTTCTGAATTTGATTACACCAATACTTACCAACTAAAGAAAATTGATAATGAAACAAAATATAGGACAAGACAAACTATGTTATAGAAAAGAAGTTGATCTAATTAGTCTAACCAGTTCGCCTTTCTCGAGAGATGCAAAGGGTAATATCTCGGTCAAAGATTTCTCTCCAGATAATATAAACACGCCACTTGAATTTCTAACACTTTGTTTCTTCATGTATATCTCCACATTTTCAGCTAGGCAAGAGTTTTGTATTGACACCAGCTGCATGAAAAAAAATTATAAAGTAGTCGCCTTAATAAATTGTCAAATACATTTATTTTTGAGCAAGACTATGGTACTTTAGGACTAAATTTGAACCGATCAACATGATTTCCATATGAAAATGTATTTGAAGACTAAATTTTACATTTTTAAGAATTTTTTTACTATTTTTTTAGATGGGTAGAAAATCACTACTTTTGAATGATCTAGAATTTTTAGATCAAGTGATTTTCTACATATATAAAAAAATAATAAAAAAATTCTAAAAATGTAAAATTTCATTTACAAGTACATTTTCATATGAAGATTATGTTGAATGGTTCAGATTTGACTGTTTGGACTTTCAAAAACGAAAATATTGATCCATAGTACGGACCAATATGTGCTATGCATAGTACCATAGCCTCACTCTTTATTTTTTCTACTTTTGTACAATCACTTTGTTTAACGAAGAGAGAGAAAGAGATGCTGACATGGCAGAGGTGACTGATAGAAACTGAATGCCGGCAACTAATATAAGGCTTCTCCATTTCAGGTGAATTTGATCCGTTGAGCGGAACCAAATTTACATTCAGATTCAACTGCAAAATTACAAAATGCACCTCATAAAAATTAATCATACACATATATACCTCATTATTTCATTTAGTTCAGATGTTTCATTAAACTGATTAATTTTATTTCACAAGAAGTTTTATCAGGGGCAATTTAGTCATTTTTCTTTGATATGAAAATGCACCTCATAACCTTCAAATTTAACCTTTCCAAAGACACTTTTGCACATACTGTTAAAAAATTAATCATACTGATACACATACATACCTCATTATTTTCTTCTTCAGAATTTCTCAGGTGCTGTATCAACTTGGTCAAGCGCGGGACCCTAGCATGGCGGGACCGGGTCCCATTGCGGCCCCACGTTATCAGAAGTGATGAGTTTAAACTGTCCTGTAAATTTTCGATTTCGCCTATTTCTCTCTCCTCATTTGTGCTATGTCTAGATTTTCTACGCCTCTTTGGTCTTTCCTCAGGAGGAGGCGGTGATTGTTCCTCTGACGAGTGGGTCCCGTTTCTCGCCACATTAACCTCCTCAATGTTGTCTTGCTGTTCTTGTCTCTCATCGTTGTCAGAACCTGTACATGCAGTTATGAAGAAATTTATTTGCATTATAAGGAAAAGACAAGGGGGTAAATTGGTCATTTCTGCTTGATTAAATCATTTTTTACACAGGATGTTATTTGCAAAAATATCCAAAAGAAAAAAGGGAGTAATTACAGAAATGGTCCTGAAAGTAACACTCAAACCCTATTTTGATCTCAGTATTTCAGTGTTCCCATTTTGGTCCTAAGAAATTTCCTGTTTGTACCAGATTAGTTCTACCATTATCTTGAAAATATAACTTCTAGTTGATTTATAATAACAGCGATATCAATTTCATTGATATATGATATATGATATAAGTATTTATGCCATCTGAACTGCTCGTATGACTACATGCATGTTATTTGAAAAGCTGTGATGCTGAAATGGATCGAAATATTACTTTCAACAGTTATTAATGGCAAGACCAAATTGGTACAAGTGAGAAACTTTTAAAAGAATAATAAAAATATTGTACCTACAAGGACCAAAGCGGAAAAGAGATGATACTGTAAGGATCATTTGAGTAATTTACTCATAAAAAATTCTGGGTTTTCCAGTAATTAAATAAGACAAGGTATGGCCTATCAATAATTTAATTTACACCAACAGCAGTCTCTGATGTGTTGTATTTCATTTATTTCAAATGTTTCATTCAACTGATTTATTTGACTTCACAACAAGAAGTTTTATCAGGGGCAATTTAGTCATTTTTTCTTTTATTTGACCCTGCTTTAACATCTAAGTGTTCTTTGTAAATAAAAAAAATCTGAGTTTTAGTTGCAAATTATCAAAAAGTAGACGATTCCTACAAGTACTGTGCAAAAAATTCACGAAGCCCTTTTATTATTCGTGCAAATTCTGATCCGACGGTCCAGATTCATATTCATCAAAGATTGAAGTTCATACATTACCAGTACTCTGATATGGTACACCATGGGTAATATACAAATACCAAATATGCCCTTTATTCAATCTATATAAAGAAAAATGAATTGTATTTTTGGAATACAAATGAAAAATGAAAAATATTTTATATATTCGACCAAATCAACTAATAATATCACAATCTGATAAATCTATCCAGATTTTTATATATTCGACCAAATCAACTAATATACACCATAAACCTGATATGGTGTAAGATAAATAATAAAGTAATAGATATATTACCAGAAGGGTCCACATCCCGGGCAGATCCCGTGCCTCTCTTTCTCGATCTCCGGGCATTAGCCGGTACAGGTGATTTTGCAGCACTTTTCTTTCCGGCCACTTCTGATTGCCGGCGAAATGTCTCCGCAATTGAATCTTGGATCTACCATTAAAACCAGAATTCGGTACATAACTAAGAGTAATTATACATAAAACTATAAGCAATGGCAACAAGCCAATTGGTCGAAATCAATAAATTAATAAGTTCAAGAGTAAGGGTATATAATGATGAATTTGCATCCTCTGAGATATCTCAAACTTTGAGTTGATCTGTGGAAAATCTGGACTGTTCAAATCCTTTCTGCACGAATCTCAAAGCACAATAATACTGACCCCTTGCATTTCGAATAGGCACCCAAAAAATATATTTGGCCCTGCTTTAGATAAACTGAAAATTTGAGATATCTCAGAGGATACAGACTCATATAATGATATGATATATTATTATAAAGAGCTAAAAGGTACCATCTTATTCCTTCGTTTTTCCTCTTCATTAAAAGATAGCTCCTGCAATAATAAAAACCAGTTTTAATTCAACATATACCAGCAAAAAAAAGAATAAATAAAAACATGCCAAAATTCCAACAAAAAAGGATATACATTAAAAGATGCAGTACCTCTTTCTCAAATCTGTCAATATCAGGATACAGTGCGGATATCAATGCATCAAAGTTGGGATCGTCTCTTAGAGAACGACGGCTTGCACAATGGGTACGACAAGCTGGGCACTCATTATTGCTACGTAAAAAAAAATAATTGTAAATTAATAGTTATATAACCAGATATTTACCCTATAAATACCAAGAAAAATAATTAAGGTACCACATGCCTGATTTATTATTTTCATATTTTGTTTCTATTTGTGTATATACCAGCTTGCATTTGTACCAGAGTAAACTTGTATGTCTTCATATTGACCATTATACCCTTATAGCACATACACTTTACTAAATAATATTACATACCCTAAACGCATGGATTTGTCAATACAGTCACGACAAAACCGGTGCAGACATTCCATAACAGTTCGGGTTTTCCGGATTATTCCTGAAAAAAGTTTCAAAACAAAAATTTGAAGAAAAAAATTAAAATTTTGGCAAAGGTGCAATCATATTAACATTCATTGATAGTAAAATCAGTACTAACTAATTCCAAACTAAATGTAAAATTAATTTAAACTCTATCTGTCTGTACTAGTACCCTAAACGCATCGGATTAATTACACCAAAGAAACTACAGAATAATAATTATTGCTTTTGCAAATTGGAATAATAATTATAATCTTGGATATAAATTAACAGAGATTTATAATGTTGTACCTAAACATATGGGACATTGCACTTCCTTTCGAATTTCTTCTAGTTTAACACACACAAACCTGAAACAAAAAAGAAAACAAAAACTATTTAGAGAACAAAAAAAAAAAATACCAGCAGAGAGGTACTGTACCGTTTTGGGTCAGACAACATTGGTTGGTTGGCACATTGAGTACCGTTTTTGGTACAGAGTACTGTACCGGTCGACCTGGCAACTGGTACATAAGACCCGGTATAGTATAGTAGTAATCCTATAAAATACCAATATACCACCTCAGTCTGCACATGTTAGAAAGAAAAAAAATGGTTCTTTTTTAAAAATCAGAACTCAGAAGCCACTGTCTGACAAACAAAGCATAACCACTTGTAGAAATTGAGTAGAGAACCGTAAGTGAGATTATGAATTGAACAGTAGTTGCTTGAGGTCTCATTGTAGACTGTAGAGAGAATGAAGGTTGGCGCATGCAAAAGGAAAAATCGGTGCTAAAATCGAAACAAAAATAAAAAAAAACGAGAAAGGTGGGAGCTTTATTACTGGTCGGTCTGATCGAAGCTGTCAGAGGTGTCTCTGTCGGTGTCGCTACCTCCTCCTTCTCCTTCCCCCATGGAACCTCTCTCTATGGATTCCTCCGCCGCTTCTTCTTCTTCCCTCTCCCCAGCGCCACCCATGGTGTCGTGCGATCGCATTTCTCTTAACCGTCTCTCTTGCGCCTTTCTTGATTATGATTTGGTAGAGAGGTTTGTGCAAAGCATGCAAGGGAGAGATAGAGCAGGAGAGAAAGGGAAGGAAAGGAAAGGGATGGGTTATTGGTTGAGTGCTCTTTCTCTTCTTTCTCTGGGTTCTCTTTCTCTCTCTTTCTCTCCTTATAATAGCCGTGATGTGGCACCGTGCCACCTGTTTTTTTTTTTTTTTTCTTTGGAATAAGGAGAGAATAACAAAACCATGCAACTATTCTATTCCGCTCTTTAGCAAACTTTCCATTTCTTTCCTTTTTTATTTATTTTTATTTTTAACTTCCCATTTTTTTTTTGGGGTCTGATGTCTAATCGGAGTGATTTAATTGGCGTCAAGATTCGTACGCACTTAATTAACATGAATTTTGAAGTAATCTGCACAAATATTGATGCGAATCCAAAAACTTCAACCTGTATCAAACTGATGTAACTATTCCGCTCCGAGAGACTCTATTTCTTTATTTTTTATTTTAATTTTCCTTTTTTTGGGGGGGTCATGGGAATTCAGATCCAGTGCAGTAACCCAATTTTTGAGTTTTGATCCAAACCGTCCAAGGTGCTCCAACACGAATCTTAAAGAACCTGAAGCCCACAAATAATACTGGCCCCTGCGCTACCACCGAATAGGCACCTTACACGTCAAAACTCAAAAATTGGGTTACATTAGGGGATCCGGACTCGGGTCATAGACTCACAGGGCATTTCGATGGTTTGATGTCTGATCGAAACCGTTTAATTTGTAACAAGATTCGTGCACACTTGAACAACAAAGAATTCAAAGTTGTTCACACAAATCTTAACGCAAATTTAACGGCTTTGATTGAGCATCAGACTGAACCTGTATTTCTGTTTATAACTTTCTTTCTGGGAAGTCAGATGGCGTTTCGATGGTCCGATGTCCGGTCCAATTAGCCGTTTAATTTACATCAAAATTCGTGCACACTTGATCAACATGAATTTTGAAGTTTTTTTGAAATGAAAGATGGAGGTTTAACATACTAGCTTTCTTCAAACTCTTGTTTATATTACAAAGGATTTTCTCACTTTGTGGGTTTCAAACCCATGACATTCCACATGAGAGGCATGTGTCTTTTTTCCATTCTCTTGGGGAGTCAAGAGCGTTCTCATGGACATCAAATCAAATTCAGTCCAATGTCCTGTCAAAACTATTCATTTTGCATTAAGATTTGTGCACACTTGATTGTATTAATTACGAATCTTGACGCAAACCAAATGACTTGATCGGACGTCGGAAATAATTTATTTCCCTAATAATTGTATTCTATACATTACTTTAATACATTTCTTGAGTTACATATATATATCTCTAGACATAGAGAATTCCCTTCAAAATATACACAAGTTTATATTATATAAAAGTAAAACTGAAAACTATTTTGTCAAGTTTTTGTTAGAAATTTATTCTTTATTATAACTAATTAAATTTATTTCACTATATCATTTACATTTATTTCACTAATATCATATACATTTATAATTTATAGTTAGAGTAGAACTAGGGTACGTGTTCTTATGTTCACTAAGCCTCTTTGTGAACTCAACTCCAAAACCTATCGGATTGGCTTTAAACTATGAATCTGAACCATTGAAACTCTTCTATCTTACGAGTGATGCGACTCCATGCGAAAATTTTAAAATTTGGAATTAATATTGTATAGAGTCAAGTGGTAAAAAAACATTCAAAAAATGAATGCATTAAAATTAATTTATAAACCTTCTAAGCTTGACTTTATACTAAATTAATTCGAAAGTTTAAATTTTTTTGCATTTAGAAGGATTTCAACGGTTCGGATTCTTCATTTAAAACCAATTCGATAATTTTAGAATTGAGTTTACAAAGGAGCTTGATGAACTTAAGAACACCCTAGTTCTTAATACCCCGCATGTAAGTACAATTTCCTAAATTACAAATACCCCATGAAAATTGAGAACAAATTAATTCAAAATAATACCACATTAATTAGAAAGAGCACACAAACTATCCAAAACTATCAAAATACTTTTTTTTGCCTAACTGACCTGACATGATACGGCACGGCACGACTTAGTTTGAGTCCGACATGGCCGGTTGCGCATTTCTTATCTTCCCCAACTCCCCGGCGAGATTTTAAAAGTGAACATACGACACACCTCTCTGCACTGCCTTTTTGCATGCCAATTTCATCTCCTCCGCTCGGTCCCGGACTCGCTTCCATTAACCGCTTGATTGCTCGTTCGAGCTCCATTCCAGTCGCGAATCCCTTGTTCTTTCTATCAAACTCTAATGCAACTGCAACGTTAACCAATTGGAACACATTCAGGTGCGCGCTGCTCCGCATAGATCGGCCATGGGATCATCGGCAATGCGACAGGAACTCTCCGATTGGCGGGGCCTAGCTGGGCCACACCATCCCCCTTTCAAGCTCCTCCAAGTTTGCATCAGTTGGAAGTTGGAACAGGGTACTGGGTCTTTGGCCACCACTACCGTGGAAAAGAAATATACACGAGATAATTTGTTAATGTCAACAATAAGAGCTTCAATTAATTAATTATTTTGTTGTGCTATATATTATGGTGTGATTCACTACTAGCTATCCAAGTTGACAGATTTATACTAAGAGACATGGAAGTATTATTATTATTATTATTATTTTTATTAATAAGACATATAAGGTTTTTTTCGTTCAACTTATCGACCACAGTTAAAATATAATATAATATTTTTTTGTTAACATAATGGATATAAAAACATTTCTACTTGATCCAATTTGTACCTTTCTACCCGATCCAGTATAAAAACAATAATTTTGTACCTATAGTAAAAAATAGTAAAAAATTTTCAAAAATTATAAAATTTGATCTCCAAGAATATTTTAGTATTGATATCGTGTTGAGCGGTTCGGATTGACATTTTGGACTTTGAAAACGAAAGTATTAAATATGAGATATAATGAGGTATGAAAGGCATGAGGTATTGGAATCCTCATCATATTCAATTGTATAAACCAAATTTTCTGATGAATTCATACAATTCATCTATGTTACTCCACTTAAGATCCCCCATCTGTATTGGATGCGTATCGGATACGGATATCCATCCGATACGTGTCAGATATGCCACACACCTGATACGGAAAAGAATATTATTCTGATACACTTGATCTTAGCCAAAAGGCCGAGAAATGTACAAGATTTAACGGTGGCCTTCTCTTTAACAACTCCGAAAGTTCCATCCACATATATAATTACTGGTTTTTTTTTGTTTCTTCCTTTATTAAGGCCCAATTATTACACATGCTTAGTCCCATTGAAGGCCCATTTTAACTTATTTCACCATGTCGTCGTGTCCATTTTAACCTCTAGATGGCTCGTTCAGACAACAGTTAACGGGCATCGACCCCATATAAGTATTGAATTAATAAATATAATTAAAAAAATAAAAAATAATATATATAATTGTCATAAATTTTAGAAAATTATTGTATCACCGTATCCATACAACATAGCATTTCATGCATACTAGTAAAGAGGAGACCGACACAGAAGCTCTCAGTGCAAACCGCCTTCTGACACGCAAAATACACAAAAGTACGAAGACATGTTTTACAACATGACATGACACAACATGGCATGCAACATGACTTAGTTTGAGCTCAACGACTCGACTGATTGACTCAACGGATAACTTATACATGTCGAAAGGGCCGGCTACACATTTCCTACCTTCCCCAACTCCCCGGTGAGTTTTTGCAAGTGAACATACGACACACCTTCTCTCTGCACCGCCTTTCTACATGCCAATTTCATCTCCTCAACTCGGTCCCGGGCTCTCCTCCCTTCCTCAGAGCCCGCTTCCATCAACCGCTTGATTGCTCGTTCAAGCTTTGTTGCCGTCACGAATCCCTTGTTCTTTCTATCAAACTCTAGAGCAACCGCAACGTGTATCTCGTTGACCAATTGAAACGCATTCAGGTGTTGCTCTGCGTACATAGGCCACGGGATCATCGGCACGCCAAACCACAGGCTCTCTAAGATTGAGTTCCAGCCACAGTGTGTCACGAATCCTCCAATTGCTCGGTGCGACAGGATGTCAATTTGCGGGGCCCAAGTGGGCCACACCATCCCCCTTTCCTTGGTTCTCTCTAAGAACCCTTCTGGCAGAAGCTCCTCCAAGTTTGCATCAGTTGGACCACTGTTATGGAAGAACAAATTAAACATTGTGAAAAATAATATTTTAAATTTAATGGAAGCTTCGTGGAACTGGGTACTCGGTACTTTGACAAATTATAAAAATAATATTTTAAATTTAATGGAAGCTTCGGGGAACTGGGTACTGGGTACTTTGAAAAAAAATAAAATAATATGTACATATCGGGAAGAAACAATTAAACTATCAAGGGTATTCTCTCAAACAAAAAGAAAAAAGTATATAATATGAAGAAACATGCAATCTTTCATATTGGTCAAGTGATCTAACCAAAATTTGCCAATCAAAATAAACAAGTGAAAAATTAAAATTCACCCTTATGATACGTCTATGTGAATTTTCAATTTATTTTCTATTATAAGATGAAAATCAGAAACCAATTATCATAATTACCTCAGGAGCTCTTGGCGAGGCATGCGCAAAACCCACAAGAAGCGATGCCCGCTTAGTTCAAGCCCGGTTGCGATCTGCCGGACCTGTGACGGCTCGAAAGCTCCCATGCTTCCAAAACACAAAAAGATGACGGATTTCACCGGTTGCTTGTCGAGCCACACCAAACACTCATGCTCTTTCCCGTTGTTTTCTCCGAAGGAGATAACCGGTCCGATCGGGTATATTTGGGGAAACATCCTGCCCGGTGTAAGCTGAGTTACAATACCATGAGCCAAGGCCTCGACCGCTTTCGTCTCGATGTGAACGTTGGAATTGATTATTACGCCCTTGGCCTCCATGTGGCGTCGCGTGTGGTAAATGAGGGCTTTATAAGATGCAGATTTCATGTCCATAAGAGGGACCGGCATAGAGATTGTCGGTATGGGTGTGAGGCCGGGGACACATATCTCCTCCTCCACCTCCGAAAAATCTATCTGATCATATTTGCTTTGTGGATTAGAGAGGTGAAGCATGAGAGACATGACAGTTGCGGTCGAAGAACAGTATATGTAGGTTGGTATGTTAAGTTCCTTTGCTACATCTATAGCATCGGTGGCAAACATGTCGACAATAAGGCCCGAAATGGGCAAAGGGGAGGCCAACAAGGCGTCCTTGATATGCGGCAAGTACTTTCGCATGTAAATCGTGACGAAATCCTCGACGCCATCAAATTGTTGCGGAGGTTCGACGAAAGGGAGTGGATGGAAGTGAATTTGAAGGTTTTGGGCTTGGATGGATTGAAGGTAAGAATAGCAAACAGGAGAGGCAATTTCTGGGTTGTTTGGTTGTGTAAGAAGGAAGTGAATGGAAAATGAGTTGCTGGAAGTTGAGTTACATTGCAAGAGGTTCTTGGCTACCTCTACCATGGAGATGAGGTGGCCTGGTGCATAGACAGGAAGGAAGTACACACAAGACTTGTTCATGTCAGCCATAACAGCTTCTATTAATGGTGTTGTGTTGTGTTATGTTATGTGTGCTGTAATTCAATAAGATGCCCAAGTTCATTGCATTTGAAGAATTAGGTGATATGAGTTCTCTTATCTACCTAGTTCGGATCCTCTGCATTACTTCAATGTTTGTGTTTCAATTCAGACCGTTGGATCATAATCCGGACTAATCCGGTTAAAAACTTATAATGTAATGAGTTCCTTTAAAATTTGTGCCAATGTATAACAGACGGACAAGATTCGAACTTTTAAATAGTGATATGATTTCTCTATATTGTGGCTAGACGGACCGTATTATTTAAAATTAACAAAAAAAAAGGTACCTTAATTATTAATTAGGTGATATGAATTGTCAAATTAGATTGTGGTCAGAGGTACATGACAATTATTTAATTAAGCTGACATGTGGGGTCGCCGACTTATTTGACAATTTAGATTTATTTTGACTTGTTCAATGACATAGCAACAAGGATAGCACTCATTTTTCATGAATTAATTGATCATATTTAGAGATCAGTTTTGGTAATATATTATTATATATATATATAGAAGGATGTCTCATAGAGGAGATGATATCCTTAAAAATGGAAGCCAACTATGATTATTATATTTCCAAGTGGCTAACTTGTTTTTTCAAGGAATTTGTTGCCCATTAGGGGTAGGTTATATATATTACCGGGCTATCATTTAATACAAGTTTTTAATTGCTTTTAGGCTATCATTTGGTAGGTCGATTTCCATTAGGCTATCATTTAATACAAGTTTAACCCTACCCCTATAATGGAAGCCAACTATGATTATTATATTTCCAAGTAGCTAACATAATTTAGCGTATTTTAGTATAAATATGCTCATTATATATTAAAAGAAGTAATCTAATAAATAATTTAAACAAAAAATTCGAATTTTCAGTGTTAGATTTCATTATCTTGCTATTAAAAAAAAAGAAAAGAAAGAAACCGGCCAGAGTCTGATATATTTGGGTATTTTTCGAAAAACTCAGAGATTCTGAGTATATTTATTAATTTGTAATTAACTTTGGATATTAATAAAAATGTCGGCCCAATTAATGCTCTGGAGTGTGGGTTAATATTTTACCATTTAAAATAAATTATTGTGTGACTCATGAGGGGCAAACCTTTTTTTTCTATTCATAGTATTAATAAAAATCATATTCTAATAACTTATCGGGTTCAAACTAATTAGCTAATCGGATACTATATATAAAAAACAATCAGTTGAAACCGTGAGATTCAACTTGGAGAAGATAAGAGAAGACCGAGATTTGACTTGGAGTCAGCGAGAGAGAGTGGTTGCGCAATTTGTGACTTCGAGTCAGAGAGTGTTTGCGCCAGCGACTTCGAGAATTTTTTTTATTATTATTTTTGAGAGCGACCGCCTTTTTTTTTGTTTCAGAGAGAGCGACGATCGAGTTAGAGATGAATTCATCTCTTTAGCGCTAATTTGAGAGCGAGGAATTCTTTTTATTAAACAATGCTGAAGGCTGAAGCGACCAATTTCAATTGAGTTTGGTCCGTTATTTTTTTTTTTAAAACTGCACTGAATTCAAGTTTGGACTTTCTAGGTCCAGAGAAGGACAAATTAATTTTCAGGAGAAACAAGGAAGAATCAGATCTATTTTTTCACTAAATTTCAAAATCTATGAGGGTAGTTGCCGAATCCGTATTTATCATTCAACTAGTTTCAAAAATACACTAATGACAACATTGCGATAAAATTATAACATCTACAATATTTAATTTGAATTAGTTAGAAACTCAAAAACTTGCTAATTGTTATCAAATGTGTAAGAGAAAAGAAATTGGTCAAATAACAAGAAATTTTTGTTGCTCACAAAAATACACTGTGTTAATCAAATTGTCACCTTAATTAATACAACAATATATTTTTTAAACAACCCACACATAAAAATACCCCATGAAAATTGAGAACAAATTAATTCAAAATAAAACCACATTAAAAATAGCACACAAACATTCCAAAACTATAATTTTTTTTTTTTTTGACTAATTGACCGAACCTGACACGACACGACACGGTATGGCACGACTTGCTGGTTGCGTATTTCTTATCTTCCCCAACTCCCTGACGAGATTTTAGAAGTGAACATACGACATGTAGCTGTAATTCTGTACATGCATTTGAATAAAAAGAAAAAAATGAAAAATTACTATAGCCAAAACTAAGAAAAATACAATCTTAAAAATTCCTTCGCTTTTGTTTCTTCATTCGAATTGCTTATTTAGGGCCAAATTCAAATGATAGAATTAGTCTCAGTGCTATTCTCTGCTCCCATCCGGGTAAATTTTTTAACAGAGCGGTTTTCGCCTGATGCAGAGCAAAAACCATATGTAGTGCTGTTTTGATTCTATTGTCCGTGCACTGTATGAAGACAAAACCTCTCTGTTAAAATCTTTACCAAACTATGTTGTCAATTTTTGTTAGAATTTTTTCCTTTCTTATAACTAATTAAATTTATTTCAATAATATATATAGCATGTACTTTTAAAGGTTATCTATTTGAATAAAAAATACATAAAATTTACTATAGCCAAACCTAAGAAAAATACAATCTTAAAATTTCCTATGCTTTTGTGTTCTTTATTTAAAATGCTGTTCCCAGCCCCCTTCAATTCCTCTTTGTCCTGACATGTAATTAATTTTCATTTATAAATAGAAAGAAATAACCATGACAAAGATTTTGCTGTTTCAAAAGAAAATGAATTTTGATTGTTACATACTTGAATCTGAAAAAAATATAATGCCAATTATGCTATCAATCATATTTATTTATTTTCATAGTGAAGCCAAGTTACCAAAACAGCACTTATTAATAGTTAATACCCTGCATGTAAGTATAATTAATGAATCAGTACAATTTCCTAAATTACAAATAAGAGAAAGAAATTAATTCAAAATAATACCACACATTACACATTAGAAAGAGCACACAAACTATCCAAAACTATCAAAATACTTCTTTTTGCCTAACTGACCTGACATGGCACGGTACGGCATGGCACAACTTAATTTGAGTCTGACATGGCCGGTTGCGCATTTCTTATCTTCCCCAACTCTCTGGCGAGATTTTAAAAGTGAACATACGACACACCTCTCTGCACTGCCTTTTTGCATGCCAATTTTATCTCCTCCGCTCAGTCCCAGGTTCTCCTCCCTTCCTCTGGGCTCGCTTCCATTAACCGCTTGATCGCTCGTTCGAGCTCCATTGCAGTCACGAATCCCTTGTTCTTTCTATCAAACTCTAATTAATGCAACTGCAACGTTAACCAATTGGAACACATTCAGGTGCGCGCTGCTCCGCATAGATTGGCCATGGGATCATCAGCATTGCGTCAGGAACCCTCCGATTTACGGGGCCTAGCTGGGCCACACCATCCCCCTTTCCTTGGTTCTCTCTAAGAACCCTTCTGCCAGAAGCTCCTCCTAGTTTGCATCAGTTGGAACAGGGTACTGGGTCTTTGGCCACCTCTACCGTGGAAAAGAGGTGGCCTGGTGCATAGAGGGGAAATAAATATACACAAGATAATTTGTTAATGTCAACAATAAGAGCTTCAATTAATTAATTTGTAATTTGTTGTGATACACTTGATCTTAGCCAAAAGGCCGAGAAATGTACAAGTTTTAACGGTGGCCTTCTCTTTAACAATTCCCAAAGTTCCAGCTGAGGTGTGATAACTTGTGGGACTAAGCATTCCGTTCTTTTGCTTCTAAACAAACCGGTCGCTTCTCTCTGTAAATTAAATGGGCCTTTGAGCTAATACATCCACATATATAATTACTGGTTTCTTTTGTTTCTTCCTTTATTAAGGCCCAATTATTACACATGCTTAGTCCCATTGAAGGCCCATTTTAACTTATTTCACCATGTCGTCAAATTTTGTCCATTTTAACCTCTAGATGGCTCCTTCAGACAACAGTTAACAGGCATCGACCCCATATAAGTATTGAATTAATAAATATAATGAGAAAAAAAAATAATATATATAATTGTTATAATTTTTTGAAAATTATTGTATCACCGTATCCATGCAACATAGCAATTCATACATATTAGTAAAGAGGAGACCGACACAGAAGCTCTTCTGACACGCAAAATACACAAAAGTATGAAGACATGTTTTACAACATGATATGACACAACACGGCATGCAACATGACTTAGTTTGAGCTCAAGGACTCGATTGATCGACTCGACGGATAACTTGTACATCTCGAAAGGGCTGGCTACACACTTCCTACCTTCCCCAACTCCCCGGTGAGTTTTTGCAAGTGAACATATGACACACCTTCTCTCTGCACCGCCTTTCTACATGCCAATTTCATCTCCTCAACTCGGTCCCGGGCTCTCCTCCCTTCCTCAGAGCCCGCTTCCATCAACCGCTTGATTGCTCGTTCAAGCTTTGTTGCCGTCACGAATCCCTTGTTCTTTCTATCAAACTCTAGAGCAACCGCAACGTGTATCTCGTTGACCAATTGAAACGCATTCAGGTGTTGCTCTGCGTACATAGGCCACGGGATCATCGGCACGCCAAACCACAGGCTCTCTAAGATTGAGTTCCAGCCACAGTGTGTCACGAATCCTCCAATTGCTCGGTGCGACAGGATGTCAATTTGCGGGGCCCAAGTGGGCCACACCATCCCCCTTTCCTTGGTTCTCTCAAAGAACCCTTCTGGCAGAAGCTCCTCCAAGTTTGCATCAGTTGGACCACTGTTATGGAAGAATAAATTAAACATTGTGCAAAATATCTACCACAAAAAAACATTGTGAAAAATAATATTTTAAATTTAATGGAAGCTTCGTGGAACTGGGTACTCGGTACTTTGACAAATTATAAAATAATATTTGTACATATCGGGAAGAAACAATTAAACTATCAAGGGGTATTCTCTCAAACAAAAAGAAAAAAATATATAATATGAAGAAACATGCAATCCTTTATATTGGTCAAGTGATTTAACCAAAATTTGCCAATCAAAATAAACAAGTGAAAAATTAAAATTCACCCTTATGATACGTCTATGTGGATTTTCAATTTTATTTTCTATTATAAGATGAAAATCAGAAACCAATTATGATAATTACCTCAGGAACTCTTTGCGAGGCATGCGCAAAACCCACAAGAAGCGATGCCCGCTTAGTTCAAGCCCGGTTGCGATCTGCCGGACCTGTGACGGCTCGAAAGCTCCCATGCTTCCAAAACACAAAAAGATGACGGATTTCACCGGTTGCTTGTCGAGCCACGCCAAACACTCATGCTCTTTCCCGTTGTTTTCTCCGAAGGAGATAACCGGTCCGATCGGGTATATTTGGGGAAACATCCTGCCCGGTGTAAGCTGAGTTACAATACCATGAGCCAAGGCCTCGACCGCTTTCGTCTCGATGTGAACGTTGGAATTGATTATTACGCCCTTGGCCTCCATGTGGCGTCGCGTGTGGTAAATGAGGGCTTTATAAGATGCAGATTTCATGTCCATAAGAGGGACCGGCATAGAGATTGTCGGTATGGGTGTGAGGCCGGGGACACATATCTCCTCCTCCACCTCCGAAAAATCTATCTGATCATATTTGCTTTGTGGATTAGAGAGGTGAAGCATGAGAGACATGACAGTTGCGGTCGAAGAACAGTATATGTAGGTTGGTATGTTAAGTTCCTTTGCTACATCTATAGCATCGGTGGCAAACATGTCGACAATAAGGCCCGAAATGGGCAAAGGGGAGGCCAACAAGGCGTCCTTGATATGCGGCAAGTACTTTCGCATGTATATCGTGACGAAATCCTCGACGCCATCAAATTGTTGCGGAGGTTCGACGAAAGGGAGTGGATGGAAGTGAATTTGAAGGTTTTGGGCTTGGATGGATTGAAGGTAAGAATAGCAAACAGGAGAGGCAATTTCTGGGTTGTTTGGTTGTGTAAGAAGGAAGTGAATGGAAAATGAGTTGCTGGAAGTTGAGTTACATTGCAAGAGGTTCTTGGCTACCTCTACCATGGAGATGAGGTGGCCTGGTGCATAGACAGGAAGGAAGTACACACAAGACTTGTTCATGTCAGCCATAACAGCTTCTATTAATGGTGTTGTGTTGTGTTATGTTATGTGTGCTGTAATTCAATAAGATGCCAAGTTCATTGCATTTGAAGAATTAGGTGATATGAGTTCTCTTATCTACCTAGTTCGGATCCTCTGCATTACTTCAATGTTTGTGTTTCAATTCAGACCGTTGGATCATAATCCGGACTAATCCGGTTAAAAACTTATAATGTAATGAGTTCCTTTAAAATTTGTGCCAATGTATAACAGACGGACAAGATTCGAACTTTTAAATAGTGATATGATTTCTCTATATTGTGGCTAGACGGACCGTATTATTTAAAATTAACAAAAACATAGGTACCTTAATTATTAATTAGGTGATATGAATTGTCAAATTAGATTGTGGTTAGAGGTACATGACAATTATTTAATTAAGCTGACATGTGGGGTCGCCGACTTATTTGACAATTTAGATTTATTTTGACTTGTTCAATGACATAGCAACAAGGACAGCCCTCATTTTTCATGAATTAATTGATCAGTTTTAGAGATCAGTTTTGGTAATATATTATTATATATATATATAGAAGGATGTCTCATAGAGGAGATGATATCCTTAAAAATGGAAGCCAACTATGATTATTATATTTCCAAGTGGCTAACTTGTTTTTTCAAGGAACTTGTTGCCCAAGGAATTTTTGTTTCAGAGAGAGCGCCGATCGAGTCAAAGACGAATTCATCTCTTCATTGAGAGCAGCTTGGGTCCGATGTCCATCGGAGGGTTCGATGGGCTCGATGACCGTCTGATCTGCTCTAAGATCACGCCAGAACTTTCGCGTCTGTTTTAATTTACATGTGCACGAATCTTGAGGCAGATCGGACGGTCATCGAGCCCATCGAACCCACTTTGGGTCCGATGGGCATTGGACCCAAGCTGCTCTCCTCTTCATTGCTAATTTGAGAGTGACGAGTTTTGGGCTTGGCCCGTTATTCTTTTTATTAAACAATGCTGAAGGCTGAAGCGACCAATTTCAATTGAGTTTGGTCCGTTATTTCTTTTTTCAAAACTGCACTGAATTCAGGTTTGGACTTATTAGATTCAGGAAAGGGGCAAATTAATTTCCAGGGAAAAGCAAATAAGAATCGGGCCTATTTTTTTACTAAATTTCAAAATCCAAAAAAGCAGTTGCCGGATCTGTATTTGTCATTCAACTAGTTTCAAGTATACACTAATCACAACATTGCGACAAAAATATAACATCTACAATATTTAATTTTTAATTAGTTAGAAACTAAAAAAATTGCTAATTGTTGTCAAATATGTAAGACAAAAGAAATTGGTCAAATAACAAGAAATTTTTGTTTTCCACAAAAATACACAATACACTATCAATCAAATTGTCACCTTGAATACAACAATATATTTTTGAAACAATCACACATAAAAATACAACAATATACAATTCCACAATTATTTTTAACAATGACTTAAGTAATAAATTCTAAACAAACAATAATAGTTTAAACCATAATTAACTTAAGCCACAACCAAACAACAATAACTGAAGCCATCTTTTTGAAGTAAGCAAGGCCCATGAGAATTGAGAAATAAATTAATTCAAAATATTACCACCTTCTAAACAAACATGCACATTTCATACCTTATATATCCAACTCTCCGACGAGTTTTTGCAAGTGAACATACGACACACCTTCTCTCTGCACTGCCTTTCTGCATGCCAATTTCATCTCCTCTGCTTGGTCGCGAGCTCTCCCTCCTTCCACGGAGCCCGCATCCATCAACCGCTTGATCGCTCGTTCGAGCTCCGTTGCAGTCACAAATCCCTCGTTCTTTTTATCAAACTCTAGTGCAACCGCAACGTGCATCTCGTTCACCAATTGGAACGCATTCAGGTGCTGCTCCGCATAAATTGGCAATGGGATCATCGGCACGCCGAACCAGAGGCTTTCTAAGATCGAGTTCCAGCCGCAATGTGTCACAAACCCTCCAATTGCTCGGTGCGACAGGATCCTGTTTTGCGGGGCCCAGCTGGCCCACACCATTCCCATTTCACTGGTTCTCTCTAAGAACCCTTCTTCAAGAAGCTCTTCCAAGTTTGCATCAGTTGGCCCCCTGTTATGAAAGAATAAATTAATGCAAGATCAGAAAAAAATAATGTGTATGTAATATCAAAGCAAAATCAGAAACCAATTATAACAATAACCTCAGGAAAATCTCTTTGCTAAGTTGGCGCAAAACCCACAAGAAGCGATGCCCACTTTGTTCAAGCCCTGTTGCAATCTGCCGGACCTGTGACACCTCGAAAGCTGCATTGCTTCCAAAACACAAAAAAACAACTGATTTCGCGGGCTGCTTATCGAGCCACTTCAAGCACTCGTGCTCTTTCCCGTTGTTTTCACCAAAGGAGATTGCTGGTCCAATCGGGTACATTTCTGGAAATATTTTGCCCGGTGTAAGCTGAGTTACAATACCATGAGCTAAGGCCTCGACTGCTTTTGTCTCGATGTGAATGTTAGAATTGATGATTATGCCCTTGGCCTCCATGCAGCGGTGTGTGTGGTAAACAAGGGTTTTATAAGATGCAGATTTCCTGTGCAGAAGAGCGGACGGCATAGAGATTGACGGTATGGGTGTGAGGCCAGGAACACATATCTCCTCCACCTCCGAAAAATCTACTTGATCATTTTGTACTTGTGGACTAGAGATGTGCAACAAGAGAGAAAGAAAAGTTGCTGTTGAAGTAAAGTATATGTAGGATGGTATGTTAAGTTCCTTTGCAACATCTATAGCATCGGTAGCAAACATATCAACAATGAGGCCCGAAATAGGCGAAGGGGAGGCCGACAAGGCAGACTTGATGTGCGGCAAATACAATCGCATGTAAATAGTGATGAAATCCTCAAAACCGTCGAACCGATTTGGCGGTTCGATGAAAGGGAGTGGATGGAAGTGAATTTGAAGGTTCTGGGCTTGAAGGGATTGAAGGTAAGAATGGGAAATAGGAGAGGCCTTATCTGGGTTGTTTGGCTGCATGAGAAGAAAGTGAATGGAACATGAGTTGGTGGAAGTGGATTTACATTGCAAAAGGTTCTTGGCTAACTCTACCATGGATATGAGGTGGCCTGCTGCATAGAGGGGAAGGAAGTATACACGAGATTTGTTAATGTCAGCCATAAGAGCTTCTATTATTGATGTTGTGGTGTGTGCGCTAATTAATATTCAATAAGCTGCATGCCATATTGAACTTATTTAAAGGAGAAGAAGATAGATATTTTAAGAGGTTTTCATTTATTTCATCTTGATTTACATTCTACAGCTTTCTCTATATTTGTAGAAAAGGAATTTTAGCTTAAGATACAAATCCAGCACATGCTAACAGACAAATTGAAATAACAGCTCATGCAAAGAAACAAATGTTATAACAGATAAAATGGAATCAATCCGTTGGGATATTATCTTGAGAAGCTTGATCTTCTGTGGCAGCAGATGTATTTATCATTGTTGTAATACATATATATATTTATTGCATCCAAAGTAGGTGCATGCCATATTTATTGTAACCGTAGTAGGTGAACGTACAAGTCTCTATCTTCCTACTCGTATTATGGTTATTGCATCCAAAGTAGGTGCATGCAACCAGTCAGCTTCAACAATTGTCGTCATATATATGGCATGCATCTTATTAAATGTTAGCACACACCACACCACACCACACCACACCACACCACACCACAACACAACACAACACAACACAACAATTTTAAGCTGACTGGTGGGGTCGCCATCATTCAACGGTAGTTTGACTTAATCAAATGTTAATATTTTTATACATGACCTAACGGACAAGGTGTCACACTCCGACGACAAGACAGATAACTGCCGCGCTCATCAGCACAAAACTATTTAATTATCATTTCATAATGATATATATACATACATATATATTACCAGTATTATTAACAAAGATAAGAGTCACAATATATGAAGAATTTTTTTTTAAGTTTCATAATTTACATGTAATAAACAAATTGAAAATAAAACTGACATAATACGACAAAATACAATTGAAATACTATAACAGATTAAGTTATTTGATATAAATAAATAATTTCTTTGTGGCAAGTCTTGCAGTCTTCAAATTCAACATCTCGTTTTCATGTCTTGAGCTTTGCATCTGAAATCCACAGAAGTGGAAAGGTGAGAGATTTCATGAGAGATTGAAATCTCTCAGTGCAGTATTAAGCTCCAGTGAAGTTATCGTCAAAACAATATTAACCATTTGAAGTTGGAAAATTATAATTCAATTTTAGACATTCTAGTTGTACTTAATGATTGAGATCAAAGAGAGAACTTTATCTTATTTACTTAATTAAAAGAAGTCTGATATTATGTCCTGCATAAAAGGGTAAAGGCCAGATAAATGTTAATATCATGTTTTTTTTAATGAAAGGATTCAGTGCTTAATTTATATTATTAAAGATATTTACATACTCAACCTCATTAGAAAAACTTGAAAAAACCTGCTTTTTTGACTGCCTCTTTCAACCATGAAGTACATATATTCATGAAAGTAATATCTATCAAATTACACAAAGTATTTCATAATTTGTTTTTTGTCATTATCTACATAAATACAAGAAGTTTTATATACATATGCTATATGCTATGTCATCTTCATTCATTCAAGTCATTTATAAATATTGTTAGAAGATAGACATAGACGTTGTCAATTCAGTCATGCATAAAAGGAGAAATGTAATATATTAATAAAATATATAGTTTGCAAAAGACAATGGAAAATGTCAGATATTAGCATCCAAAAAAGACACTATATATACAGTTTATTAAAGCCATCACCATAAATGGTAAAGGTCACATATTAACATCCAGAAAAGAGAACATATATATACATGCTATGTCATCTAAAAAGGATACAATATATACAGTTTATTAAAGCCAACAGCATAAATGGTAAAGGTCAGATATTAACATCCAAAAAAGAGACAACATATACATGCTATGTCATCTAAAAAAGAGAATATATACAGTTTATTAAGATTTTTTTAAGAACCATAATTAAAAAAACGAAAGTTACAGAACCAACAAGATTATTTTTTTTACAAAAAAACATAAAAAAATATCATCATGTTGGTTCTCTAACTTTTGATTTTTTAATTATGGTTCTTAAAAAAAATTGATTATTAGCCAACAGCATAAATGGGAAAGGTCAGATATTAACATAAAAAAAAAAGATACAAACATATACATGCTATGTCATCTAAAAAAGAGAATGTATACAGTTTATTAAAGCCAACCGCATATATTCTTTTGAAAAAAAAAATGAGGAACCAAGTCCTCATTTGTTGTATTGAAAGATAAAATGGTTCAGATTTCCACAGCATATATATAGCAGAAGTAATTTTATAAATTATTTTGTGTCATTATCTATCTAACTACAAAAAGTTATGTAACAAAAAGTAGATAGTAGTATCTATCAAAAAGCACAAGTAATTTTATAAATTATCTTGTGACACATCTATCTAAATCAAGGTTCTACATAGTTAGCTATAGCTATGCAATAATTTTTTTCGGACCTTAAAAGCTATAATACTATAAGATAAAATGGTAAAGATAAAATGTTAGAGCATCTACATTCCAACAATTCAAATGAGTTTCTAAATAACTGTTAACCACTTTTTAGAAATTAAGGTCTCTAAAGTTTCTAGCTCTCACATATCTGAAATTAATTTTAGAGTTTCTATTAAGCCATGTCAGCAATAAATTAAACAAGAGAAATAATTTGAACCAATCATTTGACCAGTTTGGAGTTTATAAACAGTTTCTAATAAGAAACTTTCTTGCATAGTTTATAAATAAGAAACTCTTCCATACATCCCTGAAACTAGATTATAAACTACCACATTAGATTAAAAACTCTCATAATACTAAAAATGTAGATGCTCTAACATCTAATTAAAAAAAGAGAACATATGATTAATCTGACTACAGTCTACAGCACTACTCATGTACGATTTGGAAAGTTAACCATTTTATCCATATTAATTAATTGTTCAATAATTTACCATAGTAATTTACAAGAAAAACATATCTCGTTTCGCATTTTTCAAATACACCAACATATATAGTAAACTAAAAGCCATGTTTTTAATATTTAGGTAAGTTCAAGACATACTGACATAGTATAGTATATCTCAAAATAATTCCAGATTTGATAAATATATATATAAATATAATTAGCATCACTGTAAAATGACATTATGTACTATCTCCAGCCCATCTTTTACGTTGTAAAATTACTTTAGTTAAAATCCTATTTCTATATACCAACTACATGAAAACTCTAATTTTGTAAGAAACTTTCAACTTTCACCAAAACATGTTTAATTTTGTTAATGAACACAGTTAATTGTAAACTGTCCGTTTGCTTCCCATCTCCATAGGTTTATCCGCTTCAATGCTTCAATACTCAAAACTTGATTAATATTTATAACAACAAGCACTTGTTGCCGCTATGAAGTAAAATGCACTTCTTGCTAACACCACAGCCTGTAATGACTCATTTGGGTTAGAACATAATTGGAATAAATGGAGATACAACACTACAAAATTGTTTATCTGCGAGGGTAAAAAATAACTATTGTCGAGAGTAAGATAGCATAATTGTTATTTTCTAAAATTTTGTTATTATTAACGAGAATATCCTAGAACACACCGTCAACACCGTTAAACACTTTTAACTTCGCAAATAAAACATATTCTTTTAAACACATTTGCTAGCTAGAATGCAATAGCATGTCATATCTCCACTCAGAATTTGATGGGGGATGGAGCCATCACCAACCATATGCGCACACTTTAGGTTACCTATATATATCACCAACCATATGACAATTTGTTGGTGGATGGTGGATGCAGCCATCACCAACCATATTGATGACAATTTGTTATGTGGTGTCTGTGGGTTATATTTGTATTTGTATTTACTCCACCAACATTGTAATATTTATTATTATCTGAAGATCAATGATACCAGCACACTGGACACACTGTTGAAAATAAGTAGTACTAGGAACTAATAATAGCCTCAGAGCTCCTTAACGGGTTTAGTTCATCATAAGCTAATCTAGGAATTAAATGGAGCAACTAAATTTGATATATAAAGTTACTCAACCTTTATTCCTTTTATAGAAAGTTACTGTTTATTTTCCAACAACTCTTTTATTTTCTTTGGCTATGTAATGCCCATTGTACAAACAAATCAGATATATGAAATATAATTTTCTCATTCACCTTCTGTCTCATATTACAAAAAATATCATGGTATCAGAGCGGGATTAAAATCTTGACTCAAGGCAGAAAAGCAAACAACAAAATCACAGAACAAAGAACTGTAATTCAGAAAAACTGAGCATCTATTCAGATCAACAAACCAGCAACAGTACCAGCAACTGCAAACCAAAAAAGCCAGATCATTCTTGATCTTACCATAAAACAAACCAGCATACCAGTAGTGCTGTTGTTTGCCAGAAGAATTCCAGAAAATCACAATGGCACAAAACCATGAAAAACTCAAATCAGTGATGCTAAATGGCAAGAATTATCATGTGTGGGCAAGACAGGTCAACTTCTCCTTAAGTGGCTGAGAAAAAGGTAACAACATCAACAAAGCTCACACAATTCCAAAATTATCAAATCCCCCAACTGAACCCGAAAAAAAGGAGTTAGCCAAATGGAGTAAGCGATCATACCATTAGAAAAATAGTGCATTAGAGATATGGAAAAGAGCCGAACAATTATATGACCACAGAAAAAATCAAACAAATCAGACAAATCAGATATATGAAATATAATTTTCTCATTCACCTTTTGTCTCATATTACAAAAAATATCACAAACCATGTTATATTCACAAGAAATTCGCAAAAGTTGAAAATTTGAAATATAAACCCACAATCCAGAGCATTCATTGGGTAACAATTTCCTTGAAAAAAAAAACAGGTTAGCCACTTAAAAATTGCTGTTGTGACAGTATAAGAAAATGATTTACTTGTTTAAGGGTTGATATCATTAAAAAAGGAAGCCAATGATGCCGACATTTTTATTAATATCCAAAATTTAATGGAAATTATTATTTATGCTCAGATTTTTGGGTTTTTCGTCAAAAATGCCCAAGCCGCCCACAAAATGGCTAGCTTACTCCCCCCTAAACCGGCCATTTTGTAGCCGGCTTACCCCCCCTTTTTTTTTTTTAAACCCGCATTTTACCCTATATATACCCTCTTTTTCTCTCTCCTCCTCACAACTTCCTCATCTCTCAACCAAATTTGCTCTCTTCTTTGAGGTAATTTTTTTTTTTTTATCTAATTTAAATTTAAATTTATTTAATTTAGAGTTTAGGGTTTAGGGTTTAGGGTTTAGGAGTTAGGGTTTAGAGTAATTTGTTGTAATTTAGTGTAATTAGCACAGTTGACCAATATTTAGGGTATTTTGGCCTTTTTTTTACCATAATTAGGCTAATTAAGCGTAATTTAGCCGAATGTAGCATAATTAGGAAAATTAGACCATTTGATCATATTTTACCGAAATTAGGCTATTGTAGCATATTTAAGGTTATTTTAGGCGCAATTTGACCAATTTTAGCATTTTAAGCGCTATTGTAGCATTTTTGTCCCTTGTTAGCATGTTTTACCGAAATTAGGTTATTGTAGCATGTTTTAGCATGTTGTAGGTTATTGTAACCGCAGTTGACCTATTGTAGCATGTTTAAGCAGAATTAAGCCTATTTTGGTCATTTTTAGCATATTTTACCGATATTAGGTTACTGAAGCCTATTGTAGCATATTTTAGGTTATTGTAACCGCAATTGACCTATTTTAGCATGTTTAAACAGAATTAAGCCTATTTTGGTCGTTTTCAGTATATTTTACCAAAATTAGGTTATTGTAGCCTGTTTTAGCATGTTTTTAACGGCAATTGACCTATTTTAAGTTATTTTTGACATCATGATGCCTAGAGCACGGTCTACCCGTCGTCCAGTAGTGGACGAGCCGATCAGTACCAGCAGCATGAAGCACATCAGTCCTCTCCTGTGGATTTCCCACGATGATCACCGAGTCTCACTGGCTTCTCGTGAGGTACGTATCTTTTTTTAGGTTTTCTTTAAATTTTGTTGAGTTTAAATTTTATTATGTTAACACTATGCGGATTACTTTTTTCAACGCAGGACACGTTTTTTTTAGATGTGAAGTTGCGGTGCATTCACATGTAGTACTACGAGATGATGGACCTGTACCTCATCAACTTGGGTCTCTACCATCGTGCGGGCAGAGAGAAACATCATCAATGCATCTCTCATCGCAGGATTGGTGGAGCGATGGCGTCCCGAGACGCACACGTTTCACATGCAATTCGGAGAGATGACAGTAACTCTCTAAGATGTGAGTGCCCTTTGGGGTTTGCTTATCCGTGTCACACCCGTTGGCGGCGTATCTGACAGCACCAGATTCATAGGTGATGTTAGCGAGTTGTTGGGAGCTGATCCTTTCTATATCATTGGGGAAAATGTGAGGTCCAAATTCCATATGCGGATGATGATGTTACGGGAGCACTTCAGCGCGGGTCTCTCGGCAGATTCCACCGAGCTGGAGATTCAGAGGTAAATTCTATAATTTGTTTCTATTAATCAATTTCCAATACGAGAATTCTATTACATTTACTATAAATTGTTTCTATTAGAATTTTTATATGTTTTGTATTGTAGATATACACGGGGCTACGTGTTGGACCTTTTTGGTTCTGTTATATTTTCTGATTCCAGGGTGACCAGATGCCGATAATGTATCTCTAGCTGCTGACAGACCTTGAGCAGCCGTCACCGTACAACTGGGGTGGGGCTGTCCTAGCCCATCTGTACTCCCACCTGTGCCGTAGTAGTGAGGTAAGTCTCCAACTCTTTTCTTAGTAAATTATTTAATCAATCAATCCATCAAAATACACTGACGTCTAATGTTCTTGAAAATGCAGAAGAATGCGAAGCAGATGTACGGGCCGGTACTCCTGCTTCAGCATTAGTTGTGGTCAAGGCTACCGGTGGGCCGGCCTATCCCGAATGAGGCGCCGGATTGGAGAGTGCCAGATACTTGGAGATGCCCGACATACGAAAAGAAGTGGCATGGTTTCCACCACTACTTAGATCGGACCCACGGTGCTACCGTTGGGATCAGGCCAGTCCGGTCAGAGCTTCAGAGTTTGCCTGCCGATCTTGTTGAGTGGAGGCTGTACGATCAGTTGTACGCGGAGGACCTCTTGCCGGGCCAGTGTATTGAGGAGCAGGAGCGGGATATGTGGTTCTACCGAGGTCCACTCATACACTTCTGGGTAGTGGAGCACCACTACCCAAATCGGGTGCTCCGCCAGTTTGGTCGAGTGCCGTTGATTCCCGCAGACCCATCTTTGTCGAGGTCCACAATCATAGACCTATACAAGTAAGTCGTAGTCTATTGTCAAATACCTGATATTACTTGTGTAGGGCGCAGAAAGTTGCACAGCTGTTGGTATGGAAGGTGTGTGCATGTGTATCTAAATGCCTCACGGTTCAATGCTCTCGATTGGTTAAGGAACATCGAACTTGAAGCATTCAGTTCTTTCTTTCTGCTATTCCTTCCGGTTCACCCTCGACAGACCTACGACTCGTAATCAGTCCATCGAGAGAGTTTAATGATTGTGGGGACGTTTAACTCCCAGCGGGCGCTGTTAATTACATCATATGACCCTTCCAAGCCATACTGAATACCTCGTTCATTCCAGAATTTGAAGCCTATTTGTTGTGAATTGAATAAAGGGGCTTGTTTGTGAAGCTGAAAGGATTGAGATTTGAAATTTGAATTTGAGATGAAGTTTGGGCTGTAAGTGGGATTTCCCAGGACATTGTTTGAGGAGTTTGCAAGACGTCAAGGACTGATTTGTGGATGTCGAAGGACTGCACTTGTGACTTCTTTTGTTATAAGGGTCTGTTTGAAAAAGGTTTCGATTCTTTGTTATTCGGGGTTTTGCGATCTGTATTGATCCTTCAAGGTTTGTGTTGAGGGCCTCTTGCTATTGCTGCCTTCATGTTCTTCGTGGTTTCGGTTGATTCTTTTGCGAATTGAATTTGTAGAGGAGTGACCCTTGCCAGCTTTCGACATTGCTTTAAATGAATGTCAACGACTCCTTTTTCATGGGATTTGATCATATGATGGCATGGCTTCAACATGTGCAGTTTTATCGGTTTGGTCAGTTTTTGAGGCTTCATATCTTTCAATTCACTTGATGGTTTTAAATGGAATTTTGCTATCTTGTACTGTGATATCAGGACTATAAGTCGACCAATTTTCATGATTTTTCATGGTGTTTAGCTATGTCAAACGGAAATTCCAAGTAGTGACCAGCAGTTTTCTGTTTTTCTGAACTGCTGAACTTCGAAGGTCGATTCCTGCCAATTGGCTACACCAAATCTTGTATCCTGCATATGAAAATGTTTGTTTAGTCATGATCTATATGCATGTATAGCAGTTTTGCAAAACTCTATTCAGAGCTATGCCGAATGTGTGTTTTCGTACGGAGGTGCCTGCCGGTAAAGGGAGCAGCAGTTTCTCTGTTTTGCTGAACTTTGAGGACCATTTCCGACAATTGGCTAAACCAAATTTTGTATTCTTTATATGGTTTTACAGAGGGGAATTCAATCTATAACTCTGTAAAATTTCATGGGATTTGGAGTTCTTTTTCCGTGCTTAAAGACCATGCAAAGGCAGGGGTATTTGCTGGTGTTTTATTTTCAGTCGCTGTTTAGCTATTCTGACTACCAATCTTTAAAAATTTATTATGGACAATCTACAAAGCCAAATTTTTGGTTCTTTTTATGAGAGTATAGAGGAGAGTTTACTCTATACGCATGCCAAATTTCAAGATCTTTGCACTTTCCTAACCATTTTTAACAGGTGCTTGAATGCAGAGATAGACTGGTAAAAGATGCAGTTTTTCTTTCTACAGTTCTTGTATTTCTAATTTGAGAAGCTGAACTTCAAAAATCCATATTAAATCGAAATAAAATCCAAATAACATGATCTTTGTGTCCAACTTGTGTGTTTTGAAGTTATCTACATCTTGGTGTAGTCCATTTTGCATTTTAGCCTTTATTCTGGTCCAGATTAATCATTTTACCAGAGACGGTCATTTCAGTCCAGCACCAGTTTCGTTTACTGACAATTATTTTTGTAAAATTTGTACAAGATAGACTACAACCCCGATTTGAGTGTTCTTGGTACCAAAATCTTCAGGAAAGCACAATCTATATCCTCAAAAAGTTTCAAGAATTTAGACGGCCTAAATCTGTTTTTAATTTGTGACTTTGTAAGAGGCATATTCTAGGACAGCAAGCTTATCTATCAGTTTTTGTATTTTGGGAAGCCAACTTTAAAAATAGCTAGTAAATTGTGTGAAAATGCTATAAATGTAAAGTTTGAGTCTAAATTGTGTGTTTTTGAGTCCTCTATCTAACTGTATATTTGGATTTCTGGTTTGAATTTCGTGATCAGTTCATATTGGCCGGTTTGTGACAGCAGGTCATTTTGAGACAGGTATTTGGTTTGATTAGACTACATCTAAGCCCTTGTGTCAAGATTTGGTCATCCAAAATCAAAAGAGGCATTGGTATCAATACCATTTCGAATTTGCATGTGGGTCCTATGTCATTTGCATAATTATGTGAAGGTCCTTGAGCATCATTTCATTGGGATTGATTATTTCCCTCTTTTCATTTGCTCTCTTCTTCAACAATTATGCATCTAGGCCCTTTTTGTTGAGAGAATAATAGGGGAGACGTAATGGCTCAACCCCATTACCTCTTGTGTTTAATTAATTTTTTTTTATTGTCACTTCATTATTCTTTTAACCTCCTCATAAAATAATTAATATAGTTTTCATATGAAGGGAAACCTCATGGCTCAACCCTCATACTTCTACTACTTAATTATTCTTAGAAGAAGCTAAAAGAATTAGATAAAGAAAGAAATGGAAAAGAAAAGAAGAAAATGGAAGAGGAGTAAGAGAGTCACAAATATTTACATATGCATATATTTTATTTAGAATCATAGGCTTGAAAGCTAGCTATAAGAGCTACTAATGCCTCATCTATTTCATTTGTCATTTTTAAACCTTTTAATATAATATTTGATTATTATATAAAAGGGGTTTATTTCATTTACATGATTTCATGCTTCTAAACTCATTCATGTGAGTTAGAAGCATTCAATCTTCATCAACTTCGAACATAAGAGAAAGAAGAAGAAGGAGATTAAAAGGAAGAGATTAACAAATAAAAGCTCCAATTGCATAAAAGGAAAGAAAGAAGATCTCAAATCAAGAACATCTCTTTATTTCTTCATGATTAGCTTACATGAACATCAAGCTCCATTGAGCTTTTACATTGCAAAATCTCTACCTATTTCTATTTTGAGTTTTGTAGAGGAAGAAGAAGAGGGTTTCGGCCTTGGAGGGTTTTTTGTGTGTTTTTGTGTTGTGTAGTGTATATGTTGTGTATGATGTGGTTTTAATATATATTCTCTTCTCTTGTATATATTGTGTTTCTTGTCTCTTCCTCTTTTCTTCATCTTCAAATGAGGGGTTTATATAGGCTATGGCAAGGGGTAGAGCCTAGGTTTAGAGTAGCCTTGTTGGCATGATCCCCACCACTCCTTTGCATTAACTCTCATCCAAAGGTTTAGATGCATCAAAGTGTCATGCTTATCCCTCAAGCTTGAAGGGAATATTCTTGGCATCTTAGCATCTTCATTGGTTGTGTGACATGTGTCCATAGGAGCAAAATATCTAGAATATATTCTAGAATATATTCTTCCCTCCTAATTTGGCATCTTCATTGGTAGTGTGACATGTGTCCATAGGAGCAAAATATCTAGAATATATTCTAGAATATATTTTTCCCTCCTATTTTGGCATCTTCATTGGTGAAGTGACATGTGTCCATGAGAATAAAATATCTAGAGCATATTCTATCCTCTCAAATTGGGCCATGCAACAATTGGGCTAGCCTATTTAATTTCGGCCAACAGCACCCCCATCAATTTGGTTCGGCCATTTAGTAGCAGCCCCAATTTTCATCAATTAAATTCGGCCCAGCTCCAAATATTTTTGATTCGGCCATTTAATTAATTTTATTTTTTCTGACTTTTTAGGGTCAAACAACTTGATAGCTTTGTATTGCAACTAACGTCTTCCTTACAGGATGAACCACCGAGGGTGAACAGACTCAGACTGGAGCACCCATTTTTCAGACTACTACGGTACAACGCAGGATCCCCAGTATCTGGATTTCTATCATGAGCCAGATGCAATCGTTCAGACCCAGGGAGAACCCCTGTTGAGGTACGATACTTGGTACATGCAGATCTGCATGGCCAATGTCTATCTGCAGGGCGATTACGGTGCCCATCTCCGCGACAGGATCAAGAGTGATGATGGTTACTATCCCAACGGCGTCACATGGGCTCGCCAGGTAATGCACCTAAAATTACATAGTTTTCCCCTAACTTAATAGTTCATCAAAGTTTGATCTGACAAAGCAATTTTTTCAGCTTTTGTCTTCGATCAAGGAGTGCGCTCATGGGATCGCCATGATGGGAAAGAAGAACTAGCGATATATTGGGTACCGCATCCTCAAGAAAAATGCAAATGTGGTTGAGGATGCCGGGCACGGTGGGAAGATCATCACGATGCTGTGAGACGCCGGAGAGAACATCAACTGGAGTGAGATAAATCTGACCGAGCTTGACCCGGGCCCGATTATAGGACATGAGATGCCACCTTCCCCTGATTCGCATCCAGAGTAGGACTACCATCGTTGGGTATTGTCCAACGTTGGGTGGACGGCATGGTACGACGAGCATGGACGTCTAGTGCAGACTCAGGTATGTCATACTTCAGTATCTGTCAGGTTTTAATAAATTTCTTCATTCAGATCAAATTGCCTAAATTATGTGTATGATTGCAGGGTCCGGCAGAGATGCCGCCACAGCCACCACCTGCGGAGACCGATACTTCTGATTTCGAGTCCCTCACGTACAGTCTCCATGACTTCGAGGTATTCGATGATGATTTCATGTCGGCACCGCAGTACCCCGATATGGCACAGAGATGCCGCATGATGGAGAGGCTAGTGGTAGCGGGTCTCATACTCAGCTTGTCTTTGGGACTGAGTTCACCGCATCTATGTTCGATACACCTCCGCCAGTACAGCCAGTCTCCACGGGCGATGACAGATGGGATACCGCCGAGCAGATACTCAGGTCCGCCGATGCTAGTGTGGAGACCGAGAGAGATAGAGCCTGGCCGCGCTGGCGCCGGGCGAACGCTGGAGTACCGCCTCAGCGATATACTCCCTCTCAGTTTTAGTTGTATTTTTGCTAGTTTTGTACTATTTATATTTGGTATACTATTTATGTTTGGTAATTTGGATTATCCTATGGTTTTTTTGTATGTTTGCTTTAAGGGTACTATTTTTATATTTTACAGATAAAATAAATTATCATGATAATGCTAAACAGAAAATATTACAACATTAAAATAGTAGTACAACATAAAAAATAAACAGAAAAATATTTAAAACAATTGAATAAGTGCGTTAAACAGCAAAAATAAGCTTTAAAGATTAAAAGCACACCAATTGGCGCATTCTGAAATACATTGAGTCGGTGTGACTGACGTAAGTACGCAGAAAAATAGTTAAGAAAATAATATTACAATACAATAACAAAATAAAATTACACTATATACAAGAATAAAATAATTTGTGTAAAACAAACAAAAAAAAGGGGTAAGCCGGCCATGTTGTGGCCGGCTTGGACATTTTTGACGAAAACCTGAGAATCTGGACATAAATATTAATTTCTATTAAACTTTGGATATTAATGAAAATGTCGGCCAATGATGAGAGATCTTTCTATATAATAAAATAGTACCAAACCGAGCTCTGTCATTGTCGGTTATGTCATGTATAAAATAGTTACGTTGTAACATTTGGACAAGCCAAAATAAATCTAAATTGTTAAATTATCATTGAACGATGTTTTTAGACCATCCCACGAGATTAATAGATAAAATTATGACCTCTAACCACAATATGAGTAAGTAGATATATAAGAGAACTCATATCACCTAATTCTTCAAAGGCAATGAACTTGGCAGCTTATTGAATTACAGCACACACAACCCAACACAACCCAACACAGAACAATTAATAGAAGCTCTTATGGCTGACATGAACAAATCTTGTGTATACTTCCTTCCTGTCTATGCACCAGGCCACCTCATCTCCATGGTAGAGGTAGCCAAGAACCTCTTGCAATGTAACTCAACTTCCAGAAACTCATTTTCCATTCACTTCCTTCTTACACAACCAAACAACCCAGAAATTGCCTCTCCTGTTTGCTATTCTTACCTTCAATCCATCCAAGCCCAAAACCTTCAAATTCACTTCCATCCACTCCCTTTCGTCGAACCTCCGCAACAATTTGATGGCGTCGAGGATTTCATCACTATATACATGCGAAAGTACTTGCCGCATATCAAGGACGCCTTTTTGACCTCCCCTTTGCCCATTTCGGGCCTTATTGTCGACATGTTTGCTACCGATGCTATAGATGTTGCCAAGGAACTTAACATACCAACCTACATATACTTTACTTCGACTGCAACTTTCATGTCTCTCATGCTTCACCTCTCTAGTCCACAAAGCAAATATGATCAAGTAGATTTTTCGGAGGTGGAGGAGGAGATATGTGTCCCCGGCCTCGCACCCATACCGACAATCTCTATGCCGGACCCTCTTATGGACATGAAATCTGCATCTTATAAAGCCCTAATTTACCACACGCGACGCTACATGGAGGCCAAGGGCGTAATAATCAATTCCAACGTTCACATCGAGACGAAAGCGGTCGAGGCCTTGGCTCATGGTATTGTAACTCAGCTTACACCGGGCAGGATGTTTCCTCAAATATACCCGATCGGACCGGTTATCTCCTTCGGAGAAAACATCGGGAAAGAGCATGAGTGTTTGGCGTGGCTCGACAAGCAACCGGTGAAATCCGTCATCTTTTTGTGTTTTGGAAGCAGGGGAGCTTTCGAGGCGTCACAGGTCCGGCAGATCGCAACCGGGCTTGAACTAAGCGGGCATCGCTTCTTGTGGGTTTTGCGCATGCCTCTCAAAGAGATCCTGAGGTAATTATCATAATTGGTTTCTGATTTTAATCTTATAATAGAAAATAAAATTGAAAATCCACATATATGGGTGAATTTTAATTTTTCACTTGTTTATTTTGATTGGCAAATTTTGGTTAGATCACTTGACCAATATGAAAGATTGCATGTTTCTTCATATTATATTTTTTTTCTTTTTGTTTGAGAGAATACCCCTTGATAGTTTAATTGTTTCTTCCCAATATGTACATATATTATTTTATAAGTTGTCAAAGTACCCAGTACCCAGTTCCACGAAGCTTCCATTAAATTTAAAATATTATTTTTCACAATGTTTAATTTATTCTTCCATAACAGTGGTTCAACTGATGCAAACTTGGAGGAGCTTCTGCCAGAAGGGTTCTTAGAGAGAACCAAGGAATGGGGGATGGTGTGGCCCACTTGGGCCCCGCAAATCGACATCCTGTCACACGGAGCAATTGGAGGATTCGTGACACACTGTGGCTGGAACTCCATCTTAGAGAGCCTCTGGTTCGGCGTGCCGATGATCCTGTGGCCCCTGTACGCAGAGCAACACCTGAATGCGTTTCAATTGGTCAACGAGATGCACGTTGCGGTTGCTCTAGAGTTTGATAGAAAGAACAAGGGATTCATGGCGGCAACAAAGCTTGAACGAGCAATCAAGCGGTTGATGGAAGCGGACTCTGAGGAAGGGAGGAGAGCCCGGGACCGAGTTGAGGAGATGAAATTGGCATGTAGAAAGGCGGTGCAGAGAGAAGGTGTGTCGTATGTTCACTTGCAAAAACTCACCGGGGAGTTGGGGAAGGTAGGAAATGTGTAGCCGGCCCTTTCGACATGTATAAGTTATCCGTCGAGTCGTTGAGCTCAAACTAAGTCATGTTGCATGCCGTGTTGTGTCATGTCATGTTGTCAAACATGTCTTCGTACTTTTGTGTATTTTGCATGTCAGAAGGCGGTTGATCAAGCCGGGTCATTGTATGTCGGTTTGCACTGAGAGCTTCTGTGTCGGTCTCCTCTTTACTAATATGTATGAATTGCTATGTTGCATGGATACGGTGATACAATAATTTTCAAAAGTTTATGACAATTTTATATATTATTTTTTATTTTTTTAATTATATTTATTAATTCAATACTTATATGGGGTCGATGCCTGTTAACTGTTGTCTGAACGAGCCATCTAGAGGTTAAAATGGACACAATTTGACGACATGGTGTAAATAAGTTAAAATGGGCCTTCAATGGGACTAAGCATGTGTAATAATTGGGCCTTAATAAAGGAAGAAACAAAAAAAACCAGTAATTTTATATATGTGGATGTATTAGCTCAAAGGCCCATTTAATTTACAGAGAGAAACTACCGGTTTGTTTAGAAGCAAAAGATCGGAATGCTTAGTCCCACAAGTTATGAATTCATCAGAAAAATTGAATATGAGGAGGATTTCAATGCCTCATGTCTTTCATTCCTCATCATATCTCATATTTAATATCTTCATTTTTGAAGTCCAAAATGTCGATCTGAACTGCTCAACACGATATCAATACTAAAATATGCTTGGAGATCAAAATTTATAATTTTTGGAAACTTTTTATTATTTTTTTCTATTTTTATTTTTATTTGTAAGTCTTAACTTTAGTAAAAAAAAATACATATCTCGTTAAAGTAAGAATTAATTATATATATTTATATTGCCTCAGAATATTCAAAGGAGAAAAAACAATTAATGTGCTGTGGTGTATAGCGGTATTGTTATACGATGCCTAATCATGAATGCATGGTAATCTTTATTGATTAGGCGAAGTTTGGGATAAAACAAATTATATAAATTTAGTTGCATTGGGAAGCAAACAGTCAAAGATGTACTTCTTTTATCGCTAAGCATGCTATTAATTTAACAACAAACTAGATCGTTTGTTGCTAACCTGAAAGCATATTGATACCAAGTTTATAATTGCGGATCCGTTTACTAAAATATTACAACTATAAGATTACTTACTCTTAATTAATTAATATGTAAAAATGATCATTTTATTTTTTTGTTCTGCTTGATTTTCTTTTTAATTTTATAATTGTATTGGTTGGTTGCTTCTACTAGTCTACTCCACAATATATGAGAACACTAATCAGCAGATTTAAGTAGACCACAGAAAATCACCAGTAACACTTAAGAAAAAAGAGCCCAGCCCAGTTATTGCGGAAACATCTCCACGTGCAGAACTCGGCCTTTGACCAAGTTACTCTCTCGCCCAGCCCACTACACACCACTGACCAATCTCTCCCTCTCCCTCTCCCTCTCTCTCTTCTTTGACCAAGTTACTCTCTCGCCCAGCCCAGTACACACCACCGAGTCACTGACCAATCTCTCCCTCTCCCTCTCCCTCTCTCTCTCTTCTTTGACCTCTGGCCGATGAGAATCCATGGTGGATCCATTGACCACTTCGGCAATCAGCTGGGGGTTCTCCACCGCCCGTTGGCTGATCTCCCCTGTCCTTACCCGTCTCTTGAACAAATGCTTTGATGCACTTGGCATAGATTCACAGTTCCACTCTCAAATGCAATTAACCCTCCTTGACAAATTGGATACGCTCGAGACCACGCTCCTCCCAAAGGTTCTCATCTTGACAGATGCTGCACAACAGAGCACCCACCGGCCGATTCTCCAGAAGTGGCTTCAAAAGCTCAAGTCTGCTTTCTATGAGACTGAGCATGTGCTCGGTTTAATTGAGTATAAGCACCTTGAAAGGAAGGTCAATACTCTCTTTCCTTCTACTCCTAAATGCAATTTCTTAAAATTAATAGGCAAGCCCCCCAAATTTTCATCTGAGAAGAAATTTCTCATTAAAAGCCTTGAGAATTTGGAAAAAATTGTTAATGAAGGAATGGAATTTGTTGCCCTGCTGACCCTACCGAGCAGTAGTGGCAATAGTTCAACTCCAAGCTCTAATGAACAGTATAGGAAAACCGTTTCTGCGTCAGGTTCCACGGTTATTGGTCGTGAGAAGGACAGGGATTACATTGTAAAATTGTTGCGGGAGGATTTCCCGGAATCGTCTAGTAATGCTAAGTGTTACTCTGTTATTGGGATATGGGGCATGGGTGGGTCGGGAAAGACGACCTTGGCACAGTATGTTTGTGATCATGAGAGAGAAGTCAAGTACTTCGACCGTGTCATGTGGGCTCATGTTTCTCAAAAGTTTAGCGTTGATGTCATGTTGAGAATGATTTGGGAGTCCGCTTTTAAGGAGGCTTGTCCCAAATTTGATAGTCTTGAAGGGCTACAATCTGCACTTCAAGAGAAATTAATAGGAGAAAGGTACTTTCTGGTGTTGGATGATGTTTGGTGTGATAAAGGGGTTACTGAACAGGAACTAGAGCAGCTATTTGTCCCTTTAAGAGTTGGTAAGAGAGGCAGCAAAATATTGGTTACTACTCGGATTGAAGTGGCAGCGAAAGCTTTGGGCGCTATGAATCCAATCCCATTGAGGGAACTTGATGATGAACAATTTTTGTCGCTATTCATCAGTAATGCAATAGGTGACGCACAAATTAGTGACAATCACATGAAGGGAAGGTTAATTTCCATAGGAAAGAAGATTGCAGCAAAATTGAGTCGATCACCATTAGCGGCAAAGGCTGTGGCCACTCAATTGCGTAGAACACTAGACCCAGAATTTTGGTTATCTATGCTAAACAAAAGATTGTTAAATGATACCATGGGAGCCATGTTTTTGAGCTACCAGCACCTCCCTCCCCCATTGCAACGATGTTTTGCATTTTGCAGCTTGTTTCCTAAAGGGCATCAATTTGGGCATGACCATTTGGTTAATTTATGGATTGCAGAGGGCTTCATTGAAACTGAGGATAGTAATGAACATATGAAGGATATTGGTAATCGGTATATTTTGGAGTTAATTTCTAGCTCTTTCTTTCAAGTTGATGAATGGGGTCGTTACTCTATGCATGACCTAATCCATGATCTAGCCCAAGATGTTTCTGAAGGTGAATATTTTAGAATTGAAAGTGGTGACAAAAAGGAAATCCCTGCCCATACTCGCCACATATATGTTGAAAAAAGTTGTATGCTTGGGGAGTATGTGGAGAAAATATGCAAACTCAAAGATCTACGTACAATTATTACTTTCGGATCATGGTATTTTTGTTTCTCTTTGAAAGAAGGGGACTTTCATGCTCTTGTTAGGAAGTTAAGGAAATTATATGTAGTGGAAATAGAAGGGATATTGCTTGATTTTAAAAGAGTTCCTAAGTCTGTGGTTCACTTGAGAAACTTACGCTACCTCAATTTTAAGTATTTTAATTTAGATGCACATTATGTATCACCCTGCTACCAATTACGTTTCTTATCTATTGAGAGTGAGAACCCTATTCCTAATGTTGGGAGACTAATATCACTTCACGAGCTGAGAGGTTTTTGTGTTAAAATGGAAAGGGGGTTTGAGCTAAAACAATTAGAGCATCTCAAAGACCTTTATGGATCGTTATCCATCTCTGGTCTAAATAATGTCAAAAGTAAGGAGGAGGCATATCGAGCGAAGTTATCTAACAAAAAAGGCCTCCGTAAATTACTTTTTCAGTGGGATTTTGGAAGTGAAGATGTCCTGAGAGACAATGATGTTGAAATTCTAGATGGCCTTTGTCCACCACCCCAAATAAAAGAGTTGGTTATTCAAAGATATAGTGGTAAGAGGTTCCCCACTTGGATTTTAGAAAATAATGATAACGTTATTCATCTCCAGCATCTTGAACTTTCTTGCTGTGATGGCTTTGAAGCCCTGCACAGAATAAATGAACTTTCGGATCTTCTATCTCTTTCCATCTGTTCTCTTTCTAGGCTCAAGAGTTGGGTACCTCTTCCCTTGAATCTAACTCAACTGGAAATTTGTACTTGTCTCCCTCTTGCGTTTGCGGTGAAAGAAGACTTAGATATGATAATGTCAACAAAGGGTACACGAATATCCCGAATTGTGACTTTCAAGGAAATGATGAATGATTATATGGAGGATTCTCTTTCCAACTTTCTTTCTGTTGTTCTCTCCATTGATTATCAGTTCAATGAAGTTCTGAAAATGATGAAATATGGTGATGATATAGGAGAAGAAACATTATCAACCATTTCAAAAGATCTGAACAAATGCTTAGAGAAAAGGTTAGACCTCATTTGCCAGCTTAAAGATGTTTATGGTGAACCATTCCTGCCCCCCGCCCTCGAGAGGCTTTCAATTAAATTCTGCTTCATCACAGACAAAATCTTAGCTGGGTCTTTGCAAGGACTTACCTCCCTGACCCACCTGAGGTTAGAGCATATCATAACTATCACATGTATACCTAAAGAGGTCCTTAGTTCCCTGACCAATCTCATGAATCTTAAAATTCACGGATGCCTGTTGCTTACCTCAATTGGTGGATTAGACACTCATAGCACCCTTGAAAACCTCCATATATCACTCTGCCCCAACCTCATGACCTTTGAAACATCATTAGTTGTTGTAAGCTGTAGTGACACTATTGAATTAACATCATCATCACGCGGGAGGAGAACTAGATCTAGTACTCTAAAATGTGTTGAACTAAGGAGCTGTATGCTTTCGGATGATATGTTACAGGGTTTAATATCCCTAGAAAAATTATTTATTTGGGACATCCCAACCATGGTAAATCCTCATATCGGTCATTTCAAGGCACTCAGTTCCCTAGAACTACGTAATTGCCCAAACCTTACTTCACTAAGGGGCTTAAATGAGTTGACCAATCTTGAACATTTAAAGGTGGTGTATGGGTGTGATAAGCTCGAATGCTATTCAGATGCTGATAAGCTGTCCCAGTTGAAAGAACTTTGCATCAACAGATTTTCACTGCTTGAACAACTTGTCTCAAGAGATGGGTTTTCATCTTTGGTTTCTCTAGAACTTTGTGGTGCACAGCAAGAATACTTTTCTCAAGAAGAACATGATGAGATGTTTCGTTATCTCTCTTCCCTTATAAAAATTAGCTTTCGTGTTTGTGAAATGCGCTCGTTACCCAATCTGATGTGCCTTCATTCTCTCATATATCTGGAGATCTATGGGTGTAAAAATCTAAGTTCTCTCTCAGATGTGTCGCCATCAGTCCAGAGTATTTTCATTCATAGCTGCGATGAAGAGTTCACAAGGAGTTGCGAGGATCCAAATCATCCAAATTGGCATAAGATTTCCCACATCCCTGAGAAGAATATATATAATTAAAGGAGTACACGGCAATAAAAAGGTAATTTCTATTTGCACAAGCCAAAGAATTTTGTTTTTGCAGCTTTTGCATAATTAAGGTTATTTACAATCTACCAAATGCTTCCGCCCACGAATCTTAGTTTCATATTCTGGAGGCAAAAATCTGTTCAACTTATACTAGATTTTTTATGTTGTGCATGCATACCACTTTTGGTATTGTTAAGTGTTTTTTTTTTGTGCTAATTTAATCACATTGTTTGAGATTTCGTTAGAAAGTAAAATCTGACTTCAATTGACCTCATAAAAAGAAGCAATAAAATAGCTAGAGAAAAAGAACCTAGGAAAACAGGTACAAATCAAAAGTTTCAACTACATACAGGTGCATGCAGACCGAAATGGTGTCCATCAATTATTTTCTGAACAAATAAATTCAATAGGGGTATTTTTCCATCTTTTACAATAAAGGATAAAAAATTTTAGGCTGTCATAACAATTATGGTGCATCTTAATTATTAATGTATTTTATTATGCTTGCCAAATTCTAAATGACAGCAATTAAGTTATGTAGAACACAAATTAATGTAAAGTGATTTTATGCATTACTAATTAATTATGTCTCCAAATTATATATCAAATTATGACAGAATTATGACAATTTTTTCAGAAACCTGATCAGTGGATTAAAAATATGAAGTTAATTTGTTGTTCTCTATCTTTTGATTTGATTGATTGTGATTTTGGTGCTACTTCAAATATTAATCAACAGTTTTTTTTTTGAAATCAAATATTAATCAACAGTTTATTCAACTACCTGCAGATTCAAGATGAAGTTTCAATTGTGCTGAAAATTAAAGGAGAGAAAAGAAATAATAGATGAGTTTCCTATAGCCTCTCGCTTGCAATAATCTATTTCTTTGTATTTGCTATTTTGTTAAAAAAAAATGATAAAAAGAAGAAAAATGAAAAAAAAAAATGTATTGTGTATTGTATTTAGAAGCGTATTGGTTGGTTGGAATTTCCGTTGTGTTTTTATGTGGCAATTTCTGTTGTTGTAGCTAGTCATGTAATTAGTGTTCTGCTTATTTTGGTTTTAATCCTAATTAAAAAAGAAAAAAAGTGTGGAGCTGGATTGGAGAACCCTTGGAACTCTGATTTGCTTTTGGTGTTTCTGTATCTTGCCAAGGACGGACTTATTTGGGGCAAGTTATATGGAGGTCTTGATGATGATGCAATTTATTAAGGTGCATCACAATAAATTAATTAAATTATTTCTTTTAGATATCCAAATGCTCTTATTATATTTGTTTATAAGATTAATTATTCCATTTATTTCTCTCTTTTGAAATTCCATATCTCATGTAGGTCCTTAGATGTGGTTGTCCTCTGCTTTGGTGTGCTTCAAACAATGGAAAATTAAAGTTTGCTTTTATTGGATCAACTATTTTTCTTTTCTATTCATTGTTGCTACCTTTCTTAACTTGTACTTTTGATTGGTTTTATTGTAATAAATGGGTATTGAACTCATGGCGTGATAAACCTCGTTGAAGTGTGTGAAAATGTTTTTTTTTTTTTTTTTGGACAACTAGATGAATTTACCCATGATTTTTCTCTCATCTCATTTTTAGTTTTTAATACGGATCTAGAATTTTCTTTTTTGGTTAATTGTTCCAATTAAATTGCACTGGAACCAATTACCGAATCAGATTGCTGGGAACTATTGGATCTAAATTGGTCTGATACTGTACCCATCAGAATTTATTTGTTCTCCATTACTATTACTGTTCTTGTCATGTTAAGACACATTTTTTATTCACATTCATCTAACAGTATTAACTCCTTTTTGAGTGGAGGTCCAGTAGCAGCAGCACAAGCGGCCCAAATGAGGATTGATGAGATAACACGAGAGAGAAGGCCCAAGCGGCCCAGCCCGAATTGAAGCTGCTTTACCTGTCTCTTCAGTTCTTCTCGAGAAGTAGAATTTAAAAATATTTAATTAATTAATAATGGGAGATCGGAATTTCAACATCATTGTCTCCACTTTCAGAATCCCACAGAAAACGTAATTTACGAAGGCCTTTTTTGCATAGTTTGTAAAATTAGAATCGGAGTCGGGCTCAGTCACTTGATTGTAAAATCAGAATTGTATTAATCGGGTGGAATCAGATCGGAAACTCGGATTTTTTTTTTACAGAAGCATGTTTTGTATTAAAATCATTGGTAAATAAAATACTTTTGATTCGAAAAAAAAAAAACTAAATATACAAGAAGAATAAAGGAAGAAAAGGAAACAAAAAAAGTAGAAAACATGAAATACTAATTCATTTTTAAATATGTTTTCGGCCAGTTCCACTGTAAATTCACTTTAAACTTTCTGGTCAAGGTCCGAAAACCAAGCCCAGGGTCACATGGACTAAAAAAAAGCCCATGCTCAAATTCATTTTTACAAAGAATATTCCATATTCAATAAGTTTTCTACGGATTAGCAAAGAATATTTATAATGTAAAGCTTTAGTTTAATCTAAACATGCATATCAAGTGATATCAAGGTGAAACATGAGTTTTAATTCAAGGCACTATGACTAAAGGGGTGAAGTCAAGTATCACAGAAATTTACACTTGAACAAAACAATCTTAGTAAATTAAGAGCTTTGTCTCTCCTACGTGTCATTTCTGTTTCTAATTAGATTGATTTAGCTTGTTAGCATCACTTCAAGTTGTAATAGTAATGGCTGAAACTCTAGGAAGTTTGGTTTGGCAGAAATAATGTTTGTATCAATTCTAAGTCTTTCTAGATTAGATGCTTGATATATTAAAATCTAAAAGGTGACAATCATAATTAAATAATGGTTGCCTCTGTGCAATGACTGGTTCTTTTGGAAAAAAATTAACCAGTAATTAAGAAGATGGCATATCGAATCTGGTTGGTACCGATAAAATTGGATCTGACAAATATTTGTCTTACACCTGCCCACACTGACCAAATTTTTTTATTACAGATCAGACAGATTTCAACCTGAAATGATAGAAGAAAAAAAAACAGTAATATTTTTATCCTGAAGCCTAACACATTACAATATTCTTTTCATATCAACTGTTATTGCTAGTCTACAACTGATAAAGAAAGAAAAAAAGAGCATCACAGTGAATAACACAGTAAAAAATAACACTGTACAAAAATGGCAAGTGTTCTTTTCCTTTCTACTCGAATTCTCCAACTAACATTTTACATTTTAGTCCTTTTTGTTGCTCGGAGGCATGCTTCTCAAAATTCCAGCTAAAATACTACCAAAGACCGAGTGACATATGCTCGAAACAGCACACAGAACAGCTCTCAGAGGATTGCCGAAATGCTCGGTTGCAAGAACTACCCCAACCACCGAATTCTGAATTAAGAAAATTACCTCGTTTAACAAATAAAACAAGCGGAAATAAACATGGACTTATCACATTTTAAGCCAATATTAGTATATAACCACTTATAATAATCGATGCAAATTACCCGCAAGAAAGAATTCCCCGGTGGAGTGAAAATTTTAAAAAAATTGTAGAAAATGTAAAATTTAGTCTTGAAGTACATTTTTACATATGGAGATCATGTCGAATGGTTCAGATCGACTTTTTGAACTTTGAAAACAAAAACATTAATCCATAGTACGGGCCAATCTGGGCTATGCATAGTACCATAGTTGACAATACATTTTTCAGAAGAAGAAAAATGGTGGGTTTTATTCAGTTATTAATTTTTTTAATTTTAGGTTAAAACACGTATCATTTATTAACTACAAAGTTAACTAACAAGAAGTAAATAAATGGTTATTTTCTGTCGTTACATACATATCAAATATAACACTAACTTTACCAGGATTATTGATAAAAAAGTATCATGGGACAGACCTAAATGCTTTTTCAATTTATTCATTTTTACTCAGAAAAAAAATGATTTACTCGAATCTCAGACTGTATATTTATCTATTCTTCTTCTTTTTTTAGAGTAACAAAATTCAAGGTCCGACAAGCGAAACATGTACAAATGGGGGTAAGATTACAGGCCCATTGGGCCACATTCCATAAGATACTTGGGCCAACCTTGATAATAGCAAATCAACGGGCTGTGCAGAAACATAATATATCCATTAAGTGTTTAGGAAGATAAGGTGACGCCAAAACATTGTTGGGCCCTCTCTTTCTTTATGCAATTAATTAATTAATTAATTATTTCCCATAAATTTAATGCAAATACATTACAAATAACATCAGCGCTTGCGTCAATGAATGAGATATTCTGTACCGCGAGCTCTATAGACTTGAAGCAGTGGATCACAAAGAAATAGAGCTTACATACACTTTCGCCAATAATCTCTCTCTCTCTCTCTCTCTCTTCCCCAATATTTTAAATAAAGAAAAACTAAGAACATGTACATCAGTAAAATTAAAAAGATATATTAAAAACAATTGTCAAGCTGACATCTTCAAATGGAAAGAAAATTGTAGAAAAAAAATAACGAAATAAATACTTAGAATATATAAATTACCAAATTCATATCACTTTCTCATCATATATTGTGGTAATTGCCATGGTCAAACTTATGCTTAGTTTAATTGAAAGAATAAATTTAGAGTAGAACTAAGTTGTTCTCAAGCTCACGCTAAGTTCTTTGGTGAGTTTGACTGTAAAATTCATCGGATTAACTCAAAATGACGAATCCATTCAAACGTTGAAACTGATCTACTTCACAAGTGATGTATTTACATATCAAATTAATAAATTTTTGAATTAACTTAGTATAAAGTCGAGCGGTAAAAAAAACGATGAAAAATGAACGTATTTTAAATGAACTTATATAAACCTTCTTTATTTGATCACTTGACTTTATACTAAATTAATTCAAAAATTTATAAATTTAACATGTAATTGCGTCACTCGTGAAGAAGATCGGTTTTAATGGTTTGAATTCGTCTTTTAACGTCATTTCGATAAATTTTGGAGTTAATCATACCAATTCTTTAGTGAGCTTAAGAACACACTAGCTAGTTCAACTCATAAATTTAATTAATTTCTCGAATGCATCTTTTGGTACTGAAATCTTTTTTTGAGAATGATTTTTCCATCATTCTTATTAGTTGGCAGTTGACTTCGTTTTTTTTTAATGTTTTGTTCCCTTTTGTCTTGACATGATCCTAATTTCGTGTATCCAACCAAATGTACCAATTATTTCCTTAATCTCGTATTTTATAATTGATTTTATACATTATCTAAATTGCAAAGATGAAAATGACAATTGAGTTGTATAACCTACATTTTCCTTTCAACAATTAAAGTTTACGACTTGTTAGTACAAATATATATCTAATTAAATATAGATAGCAGCTAATTAAGTAGCCAGGTACTTCGTTAGGAATTAATCAAGATGCTCTCCTTCAGTGAAGACTTCTATTTAATTAGAATAAATAAATAAAAAAGATGCTTCCATTTAGTTTGAAATGGAGAACAGTGCACTAATCTGTGTACACTTCAATCGATAAGCCACTATTAAATATATATATACTAGTCATTATTAGTTGGAAGATACCTTCACACTCTATCTTATCGCAACATTATCATATTATTACTTGCACTTGTCATTTAGCAAGGAAAATTTGTGGAGATGCCCAGCCGACATTTTTATTAATATCCAAAGTTTAATACAAATTATTATTTATGCTCAGAATCTCAGCTAATTTCGAAAAATGCCCAAGCCGGCCAGAAAATGACCGGCTTAGGAGTAGGAGTAAGCCGGCCATTTTCTGGCCGGCTTACTTGTTTTTTTTTTTGTTTTTTGTTTAGAGACACCATGAAGAGCAAAATAATAAAAAAAATTTGTTTAAATTATTTGATAGATTACTTCTTTTGATATATACTAAAATACTATGAAGAGCAATTTGATAAATTTGATAAATTTGAAATCTAACACTATGAAGAGCAATTTGATAAATTTGATAAATTTGAAATCTAACACTATGAAGAGCAATTTGTTTGCATATTTATACTAAAATACACTAGATTACTGGAAATTATGTTGAATTACACTATATTAAGTTAAATTACACTAAATTATATTACATTACGCTAAATTACATATGAATAGGGACGATATCTTCACTGAAAAGGTGAAAACGACGGCGAAACTTCAAACTGTCATAAAACGGCGCTCGAGTGTCCTATTTAAGCAAATAACCACTTTTCAGAAAGCTTGCGAAAATACAAATGCGTCCGTGCCAGCTATGCTAGATTTCGAAATTCAAAATTCCCAAAAAATTAAAGGAAGAGACTCAAAACTTGAGTTGAAGTTTCCGATTAAGATTTTCATTTATATTATTCAATCTAAGTAGCTCAGTAAATTAGTTACATAATGAACTTGTAGAATACCAATTTTTACTATTTTTGGAATTTTTTTACTATTTTTTATGATTCATGAAAGATGGCACAGAATTGGTCTATTTTAGCGTAATTTTGCGTAGTTTAGCGTAATTTAACGTAATTTAGTGTAATTCAACATAATTTATTGTAATATAGTGTAATTCAACATAATTTATTGTAATATAGTGTAATTCAACATAATTTCCAGTAATCTAGTGTATTTTAGTATAAATATACTAATTATAAATCAAAAAAAGTAATCTAATAAAAAATTTAAATTTTCAGTGTTAGATTTTATTATTTTACTCTTCATAGTGTCTCTAAAAAAACAAAAAAAAAAACGAGTAAGCCGGCCAGAAAATGGCCGGCTTGGGCATTTTTTTAAATTAGCTGAGATTCTGGGCATAAATAATAATTTGTTTAAACTTTGGATATTAATAAAAATGTCGGGATGCCCAGTGACGCCCTGTGATCGATGGGACAGAAAGACTACCATACACATTTTTTTTTTTAAATAGAGTCGGTTAATTAAGTCCAGTCCAATACAACTAATACTTAATTAAGTTGAAGAATATAACTAGCTAGTAAAGCAAATTTTTTTTTTCTTCGGATATCCACAAAGTTCTAAAAATATTGATACAAATTAAGTCATTCTTTGCAAGTTATATTATTTCTGTGTACTAAATTATTTATTCCTCGAAGATCTATTATAAAAATCTGACTTTTGAATAAACTTCGTATGATTATTTTCTCCATACTTTTTCTTATATTTTTTAGAAAACAGGTTTTATTTGGAGTCCTTTAGTTCCACTGGAGGTCAGAAGGAAGATTATATGGTCATCTGAGGGTTTTATGACAAATTTTGATTAAATTAAACTTGGTTGCCTTTCCAAGTTCCAATCACGTTAATTGTGGCATTGATCCCGTATCTTGCATGTGCCATTAATTAGATTAGAGATTATCAACGTCCTATTGCTCTCCAACCTCTATCTTCCAGCTCAGGTGAATACTTTTAATCAAAACCACATTCTCCAACTATCCCCATTCCAATCTCTCTTCCTCCTGAGCACTACCTACAGCTCTCATTCAAAACAAAGATGGCAATGATACTCAATTCCTTTTTGTCCACATTTAGCAAACTGGTCATGCAAATGGTCCAGGATGAGGTCGGCATGCTGCTGGGCATCCCTGGCCAGATCGAGAAGCTCGGCAAGACCGTTTGTGACATCCAATGTGTTCTGGTTGACGCCGAGAGGAAGCAAAGCAAGGGCAATGCCATAGAGCGCTGGATCATGCAGCTCAATGATGTCATGTATGATGCTGATGACATCATTGACCTCTGTCATATCAAGGCAAAGGAGCGCCTTGCTGCTGGCTCCAGTTCTCATTACTCTTCAAATGCTCCTTGTGGTTTCCCTTTGTTGTCTTGCTTTCGTAACCCGTTGTTTGCTCATGAGATTGGTTCCAAAATAAAGGATATCAATTTCAGGCTAGACGAGATTGCCAAGAGTAAGGATGATCTGGGTTTGGTCAAATCACAAATCTTTGACGGTCCATCCAATCAAGTTCACCGAGTGGATTCGATCATCAGCCGCAAGACTGATCCCTCGGTTTGGCTAGCTGGTATTGTGGGAGAAAAGATTGAAAACGATACTGAGCTACTAGTGAACTGGCTGACCCAAGAAGAGACGAGAGAACTCCTTCCTGTTGCTACTATTCTGGGGATGGGAGGGATAGGGAAGACCACTCTAGCCAAAATGATCTTTAATGATCCGAGAATTGTTGAGGAATTCCAGTTAAAAATTTGGGTATGCATCTCAAAGGAGGTGAAAGGAATAGAAGTGTTGAAGTGTGTGATTCGGGAGGCAGGAGGTGATCCCGGTGCCGCCCAAGAAAGATCAGAGCTAGTGCCTTTACTTGAGAGGATCATCCAGAATAAAAAGTTCCTTCTTGTTCTCGATGATGTTTGGATAGAGAGCCGAATGGTTTGGACGACCTATTGTGTGCTCCCATGAGTCGCGGAGCATATGGGAGTAGATTACTTGTCACCTACTAGAGATGAAAGAGTGGCGAATGGAATGAGGAACATCAAAATTACAATCGGGTGGATAAGTTATCTGACATGGATGGTTTGTCCTTATTAATTAAACAGGTATCACTCATAACTATATATGATGGTATTTTACTATTTAGTCCTAATTTGAATTAACATTAGATGTGTCAACCTACTTAGATTTGCTCTATTTTGTTAATGACTTCTTGTTGTTTGAAGCAGCAGGCTGCATCTAGTTTAATTAAGTGTATAATTTTACATGTGCTTGATGAGAAAGAAATACAGTCAGATATAGCATTATTTAAAAGTTTCGAATGCATAACATGCAATATTCAGCGGGTAACTGTACTAGATTACATTTACTGTGAAAATTTAATCTTTCTACATCTATATTTTCTAATGTGAATACAAATTAGTTACTAACTTCATGTGTATATAATTATTTGGCAGGTAGCCCCCAATGGGGTTGAAAGTGAGATTCAGGATCTCATAGAAATCGGAATGCAAATTGTTAAAAAATGTGATGGTTTGCCTCTTGCCATAAAGAGCATAGGCGGTATACTTTGCACAAAAGGCAACACGAGAGGCAACTGGCTAGCAATTCTTCACAGCAATGTGTGGTCCATGGATGGGCTACCGGGAGATGTCCATCGTGCATTCTATTTGAGCTACGAGGACCTCCCACCCCCTTTGAAGCGATGCTTTATCTCCTTCTCCCTCTTTCGTGAAGATTATTTTTTTCACCGTACAAATTTAATCTATTTATGGCTAGCAGAAGGTTATTTGCAAGATAAGGGAGATTTTTGGGAGTTGGGGCATTTCTATTACAAAGAGTTACTACTGCGAAATTTTTTGGAAGATACTAACAATTACACTAATCAGTCACAATGCAAAATGCATGACCTTTTGTGGTCTTTTGCCCGTCAATTGGGAAAAAATGAGAACTATGTCTTAGGGAAGGGACAAGTTTTATCCAAGTTTGATGGTTCAGTGAAAGTACGACGGTTATCATTAGAAGGAGATGAGGTAAACATTGAAGTAATTAAAAAGGAAAAAGGGTTGAGAACATTATTACTTCAGGATAAACCTGAAATTGCACTTACTGATCTGTGTAAAGTATTTTCTAAGCTACGCATTTTAGATCTATGTGGGTCCAATATCTCAAGCTTACCAGATTCTTTGTTTGGCCTTGTCCATCTCAGATACTTAGATGTCAGTAGGTCAAAGTTAAGAGCTATTCCAAATGCCATAGAAAATCTGAAAAATTTAGTATGGTTGAATTGCGTTAACTGCGTTGAGTTGACACACATCCCCCAAAGCATTACTAGTCTACGAGAACTGAGGGGGGTTTCTTTTATAGATACAAAGGTCGAGGCAATCCCAACTGGATTAAATAATCTTGAAAACCTCACTACTCTACTTGGCTTCAAGCCACACAAGAATAGTATGGAGGGATTTAGTAGCCTAGATGGGTTAGAATCTCTATCACAACTAGCTAATCTTCGTTTAGATGGCTTAGAGAAAGTATCTGATAGGAACATAGCAAAAGGAGCTAATCTTAGTAGCAAGAATCAGTTGAAGTATCTATACTTTGGCTACACTTTCTTGAGCTGGAAAGAACAGCTTTCTCAAACTAACGAGAAACAGATGACAACTGAGGATGTTTTAAATGAGCTTTGTCCTCCACCTTTTCTAGAATCTCTTCAAATTGTAAATTACTTTGGTAGATGCCTTCCCAATTGGTTGAATTTGGGAGCTGCCTTTCCAAACTTGACATATATTAGTATAGATACATGTGCTTGCTTTGAGGAGATGGCCCCGTTAGGCCAACTCCCCAATTTGGATTCCCTTCAAATGAAATTTGTATATTCAGTCGTGAAAGTGGGAGAAGAGTTCATGTTGGGCGATAACCAAAGCAAAGATATAATAGATACGAGTTATGCTGCCAAGTTGGCATTTCCCAAATTGAGTAAACTATACTTCTTGGATATGACCAATTGGAAAGAATGGGAGTGGAATAAGAGACAACCAGCCATGCCCAAATTGAAGAAATTACAAGTTTGTCGCTGTCCCCAGTTGAGATCTCTTCCGGATGGTCTTTCGCAACATGCTACTTCCTTAGAGTCTCTATATATTTGCAATAGTGACAATCTGATTACCATAGAGAACCTCCCATCTATCAAAGATATACGTGTTGTGAGAAATCCAATCCTAGAGAGAATTTCAAATTTACCCAGCATCTCATATATTGAAATTGGACAATGCCCCAATCTAAAAGCTGTGGAGAACCTTAAAACTTTACAACGGATGGTTTTATGGGATTTTGAAATGGAAACCCTCCCGGATTACTTGGCAATGACAATGCCACAGAAGCTAAGAATCAACTGTAGTGAGGAGTTGCTGCTGAAGATTGCAAGAGAACGAGAAAGTGGTTCCCAATGGAATAAATTTAAGCACATTCCCAATGTGACTATCAATTCACAAGACGGATCTTTCTCTGCTACTTACAAGAAGACACCGTTCAGCTTTACCACCAATATAAGCACAAGGTTAGTAGCTATTTAATTATTTTATAAGTACAAATAGCACCTATACAACCGAATTAGTACTATACCAGTACAGCCAGTCCTGTGTAATTCTTGTTTTTAATTATCAATGTAAAGAATTGATAAATGTTCAACAAAACCGAGAGTATGGTCTTTCTAAGCAGTAAGCACCTTACTTGATAACTATCTGTCTTTATATAAAATAAATATGGACATGTTATTTATTTTCAAATACGAAAACAGATTGAGTTAACATGATACAAATTTGCATGATATTGTTGGAATGCATCATATATTGCATTCACAAATATATCATACAAATTTTACAGATTTTATGTTCTCAACGTGTTTTCTTCCATAACGAAGAAAACCCGAGGATTTTATTTCATCACATAACTAGTCAATTAAGGCATTGAGCCGTTGTTGGGATGCATGTATGTTGTTTTATGACGAAAATGTGTTATTAGCACTATTTAATATTATTACTTGCTTTCTTTCATTTGCGGTGTATATATCACTTAATTTGTGATTATCTAGAGTTATCTAATGTAAGTATATAGTTTCAGTAAACCGTTAGATATATATAGGACAAAGAAAAATAGAAAAAAAAAATTAGAAACTCAAAAGCAAACATTTGGTTTTTTTTATTTAATGCACTATATATAACAATTAAGTTTCCGTACTACAATGCTTATTTATCTTTCATGTTTGTGTTTTGTAGATAGAGCAACTAATTAAACGCGTCAAGGTTGAGATCTGCAAAAGAGCAGTGAGGATAAAATAAAGAATTATGTTCAAGTCCCCCCAAGCCATCCTCCCGGATCCCGCGCCCCCAACTAGTTCAACCGATACCTTTTCAATTTTGGATCGCGAAATAACGGTGAGCCACGCCGATGCCTTTCCAATTTTAGATCCCTTAATTTTGTTATATCATATCATTTATATTAAACATATATCCAATTAGTATGATCCGTGTATACAAATTTATGTAGAGTATGTGCGAACAGTATGTTTCTTCTTAGTATACTGTTAGGCCACGATCAGTACCGGCCACGATCAGTACCGGTGAAGTGGTCCAGACGGTAACACTGTTAGTTCCTTTTCAAGATTCTGATTATTGATATGATAATCGGTTGTACTTATTAGTGCCTTGAGATGTAATAGGCTACATGATTCAATTGGTAAATTACTGATGTAAAAAATTGAATGAACAGGAAGTGACAGCTAGGGTTTTCATGCCCCTGGTTGAGTGCCCCTCAAACCATTGCAAAGTTAACAAGGTGAAAGGAAATCTCATGCTGCAACAGCGCGCCTCCAAATTTCTTAAATTCCAAGAGGTATTTTCTTCCAAAAATTCTCTCTAATTTCACTAATTTATTTTTCTTCTGGAAAACTATTGTAGTTAAACTGTGCTGTTTATGTTTTTCAGGCCAAATTACAGGAGCTAGCTGAGCATGTGCCAAAGGGGCACATACCCCATGCACTGACTGTTCATTTTCGAGGGGAAGTCACTCGGAAGGTTGGTATCCTTCTGTATTTTTTATATTTTAATATGTTTTTCCTTTGTTCAAGACTTTCATATACTTGTTACATGCATTTGTATTGCTACTGATACAAATGAAGCAAGAACAAATCAAGATAAATTGGTACTGATGCATGTTTATTCTCCTTAAAAATACATGCATTTGATATATTTTTGTTGCATCCCAATTCATTTAAAAAGGACTTATTTGTAGTATTGTTCTTTCTTTTAATTTTCATGTTTTATTGGGACCTGTTTGTAATTTGTGTAGACCAAATAAACTCATCTGTGTAATTTACTGTTCAAAAGAGAAAAATAGAAAATTGACTGTAGCCTCCAAAATTAGCGTTGTGTCTGTGTTATCTGTGTTGCTCAAAAACCCTACCATTTTCATTATGTCAGGTTACACCGGGAGATTTTAGTAGCAGTTATCAGGCATCTTTTTGCCAATTCCATACACTGGGTTCAGAGCAATGCGAGCCGGTTTGGTTGCTTGAAGATAGGGAAGATCCAGCTGAATCAGAGTTATCTTTGGAGAAAATTGGAGAAGAGCCATGTATGGATGAATCGGAGAAAAGGAAAGAATGCAGCCATGTTGAAGTACAGAGGGAGGAAAATAAGGCTATTTCAGAAGAGATATCACAATGTAATATAGATCCACTAGAAGCAGGAAACAAAACAAATGAAACCAAATTTAAACAAAACAGAAGAGATGTCACAATGTAATGTAGATACACTAGATCCACTAGAAGCTTGTTTTCTTTCTCTGGGCTTGTTGCTGTTCTTAATTTGGAGATAATAATCGTACTTTGGTTTGTCAAAATTATAGTGAAGTACAGAGAGTAATAGGGATAGATGTAATATGTTTAGTTCTATTTTGTTTTCATGTTTGTTCTCATTTAAAAGAAAATGTTGTTTGCCAGTAAGTATGGATGCAGGCCTATAGATTGACTTTGTTTCTGGGTGGTTGGGTTTCAATCCTAGCTTTTGACAATTTAGGATAGGTTTATGGGGCTCATTTCCATGACATCAGGTCGGCTGATCTAATTATGTTGTGATGCAATTAGTATTTCATATGATTGAGGAAACCTTGATGGTTAAATTATACTTTCATCTGGGCTGTGTAATAGTATTTGTTACTATTTTGCACCAATTTCTTGAGGGGCATGACAGTGGAAACCTTGTTGCTAATTAGTTTAAATCATTAAAATATTTACCACTTAAAGGCTTGAGAAACAAAATTTGAAGTGGCTACGGACTTTTACCTGTAAAAAAAATAATTAATAAGTTAAATGTCAGGTTTAAATGATTTGACACGATTACTTTAAAGAGTTGTAAACAAAATTTAAAGTGCCTATGGGCTTTAACCATCAAAAAAAAATTTGATAAGTTAAATGTCAGGTTTAAAGGCTTCACATGATTACTTTAAAGGATTATAGACAGAAGTTTCCTATTTATCTATCTTTAGATAAAAGAAAAATTTACTTTCTGTGAGGATACAAATAGATTTTTCTCAGAGTGACATTATTTTCATATTAATAATTTATATATTTTTGACAGCTTCACTACAAATGCAAACTTGGATGAGCTATTACCATAAGGCTTTATAGAGAGAACAAAGGGTAAGGGATTGGTGTGACCGAGTTCGGTCCCACAAACAGACCCTGGCCCACCCTTCACTGGGAATATTTATGACGCATTGTGGCTGGAACTCCATTCTAGAAATCCTTTGGTATGGCGTACCGATGATACCTTGGCCACTTTATGCAAGAGCAGAGTTTGAATACATTTGTTATGGTTCAAGAAATTGGTGTTGCATTGGAACTAAAATTGGATGTAAGAAAGAACAATTGTGTGAATGCTAATGGATGGTTCTGATGAAGGGAAGAGTGTAAGCACAAAAACAGAAGAGGTGAAAAGAGAATTTAGGAAGGCAGTGGAGAAAGGAGGGACCTCTTATGCTTATTTGCAAAAACTTCTGGATGAAATTGGGAAATTAAATTTTGAGAATAGATGAAATTTCTGTTTATAATTAGATTGATTTAGCTTGTCAGCATCACTCCAAATTAAATTTTGAGAATAGATGAACAGTTCGAATCGATTGTTTAGACCTTAAAAACATATATGTGACTTATAAGCATATGCCATGATATGTTTATATAAGTAGCATAACCGGACTCTATCTCAATTTCCTTTCAATACAAAATATAATCAGTCAATCGGATGATTAATTAATTAGCCCTTGAATTGGTAGAACTATAATAATTCAGGCTTTTGTTTAATGAAAATATAACCGTGTATGAATGTTGAACCATATTTATACACGGTTCTATTAAAAACTGTGTATGCAAGTTGGAGGTCATTTTCAGACGTGCACTTTCTTAATTTGGACACGGAATTAATGGAAATTTTGAGAAAATGTGTATGATAAGCATTTTTGTAGTATTGTGCATGCGTCAATTTACTACAATGGGTCATTTTGATAAAATTTTGGAATGCTGCTTGAATAATATACAACCGCTGTCAGAAATTCAACAAACTCCTCAACAAATTGGTTCGCCTCCTCTCCAGTTATGATGCTCATCTTCTTCTCTGGTTCTTTCTCACTGGGACCCTGGTTGCAGTTATCCAACTTAACTTGTCCCGTTATTTCACTGGGACCCTGCTGCAGAGGAACTTCTTCATTTACTTGGCTGCCCGCTCTGCCCTTGATCTCTTCTTCTTCTTCTGAACTCTTGACCGAATCAGAATTGGGTTCTCCTTCCATTATAGCAAGCCCCACTCGTGACAGCCAGGCCGACGATTGTACGGCTGATGCGACGACTGTTGGGAGGTACTATCAGAGGCACCGGATTTGCCCGGAGCACTCAAAGGCACCGTCGGTGCTTTTCAATGGGACCCAGCAGCGGTACTGTCAGCAATGCAGCAGGTATCATATCTAGATCTCTGTAATTTTATTTTTAATAGTATTGTAATTAGCTTTACTTGTTAATTTAAGAATTTACTGGTATATAATTTTTAATAGCAACGGTACTGTCAGCAATGCCCCATTATGTACTGGTATATAATTTAAGAATTTAATAGATTATGAGTAATTATCTACTGGGCAGGTCAGGTCAGGGAATATATAATTTAAGAATTTAAGAGATGATAAGTAATTATCTACTGGTATTCTAATCAGTATTACTTGGGATGCCCCGAGCTCAATTTATCTACTGGTATGCAAACCAATTTGATTCATTTTAAATGATGCTGTGTGTTAATATTTACTTTGTGAGCTTGTGTTTATATAGTTCTCTTAGGTAAGATTTACATTCCCAAAGTGACTATCAATTCACCAGATGGATCTTTCTCTGCTACTTACCAGAATACACCGTTCAGCTTTACCACCAATATAAGCACAAGGTCAGTAGCTATTCAATTATTTTATAAGTACAAATAGCACCTATACAACCGAATTAGTACCATACCTGTACAGTCCTGAGTTTCTTTTCGGATTTTGGCCCCTTTCTCTTTTTTTATCCTGATTTAACTGGTGTTTCTTATAAAAGAACAAAAGCCATTTCTGGCTGGCTATCTCAAGTAGCACCCTGTCTTAATTATCTGATTTGTAATATGCATAAGAAATTTCTATCACTTAACATCCAAAGGATTGTGTTTTTGTGCATTCTTTATTTTTAATTGATAATGTAACAAATTGATTTTCTGTGCATTCTTTCTATGCACCTTACCTAATAAGTATCTGTCTTTATATAAAAAATATATAGACAGATTATTTATTTTCAAATACGAAAGTCAAAACAGATTAATTGAGGGAGCAAACATGATACGAATTTCATGATATTGTTGGAATGCATCATGTATTGTACCCTCATATTGTATGAATTTAACAGATTTTATGTTCTCAACATGTTTTCTTCCATAACGAAGAAAATCCGAGGATTTTAGTTTCAAATTTCGACACATAACCAGTCAATTTAGGCAGTGAATGCTGTTTTATGACGAAAAGATGTTATTAGTACTATTTAATATTATTACTTGCTTGCGTTCATTTGAGGTGTATATATCACTTAATTTGTGATTATCTAGAGTTATAAATTTAAGTATATAGTTTCAGTAAACTATTAGATATATAGGACGAAGAAAAATAGAAAAAAAAAATTAGAAACTTTTAAGCAAGCATTTGTTTTTGGATTTAATGCACAGTATATAACAAGTTTCAGTACTACAATGCTTATTTATCTTTCATGTTTGTGTTTTGTAGATAGAGGAACTAATTAAACGCGTCAAGGTTGAGATCCGCAAAAGAGCACTGTTGAGGAAAAAATAAACCATTGGAAAGGGGAATTATATAAAAAGGTGTTTATTATTTTTAAATTATTATCTACTTTGGTTATTCTTGTTATTTGGTGGTTATTTGTCTTTGGTTGTATCTTCCCATTCTATTTTTTTCCTTATTAATTGGTATAAAAGGAGACTAATTATGAACTCTAGTTTGTATTTTCACCCATACCGTCACATTTCATGCCACCGATCCTAATGAGCAAGAAATTGGGTACATGGAGGCCAAGGGTATTATAGTAAATGCCAGTATAGCTCTTATGGCATAAGTTCTGAAAGCCGCCTCACAAACGGGCTCCAGAGATAACCTCAATTGGGCCTATTATATCAATCGCGAAAGTGGGGCAAGAGCATGAGTGCGTAAAATGGCTCGATGTGTAGCAGCCAAAATCAGTAATTTTTTGTTCTTTGGGAGTTGCCGCAGGTCAAGGAAATGGCGAATGGATTGGAACAAAGAGGGCACCGGTTTTTGTGGGCTATTTGAACACCTTGCACTGGAATAAAGTAAAATTTTGAACTAATGATCTGATTTTCATTTATTCTCAAAAATGGCAAGTGTTCTTTTCCTTTCTAATCTTATTCTCAAACTAACATTTTACATTTTAGTCCTTTTTGTTGCTGGGAGGCATGCTTCTCCAAATCCCGCTAAAATACTACCAAAAACCGAGTGACATATGCCGGAAACTGCACACGGAACAGCTGTCAGAGGATTGCCGAAATGCTCGGTTGCAAGAACTACTTCAAGCACCGAATTCTGTAATAAGAAAGTAAACATGGATGTAAGAGATAAAAAAGTAATGAAAAATGAATGCATTAAAATAACTTATAAAACATTATTTTTTAACGCTCGACTTTGTACTAGATGAATTCAAAATTTTCAATATTTTACATGTACACGCATCACTTGTGATTTATATCGATTTCAACAATTTGGATTTTACGTTTGAAACTAATCCCAAAGATTTTTGGTGTTGTGTTCACGACACCCTCTTGGTGAGTACATCACACGCTAGCTTTACTCTTATTACAAGTATATATAATTCTCAATTTTCTACAATGGATCATTTTGTTTAAATTTTGGAATGCTAGCTTGAATAATATATAAACAACCAACAAGACTTCACAACTTCACTATTTAAATTTCTATTCCATATTTTATAATTTTTATTTAGTGTTTTTATAGCCGTAATTTATTAATTTCAAAGGGTTCATATGTGAAAATGTTAATCTGTCAGTATCCTGCCGTAATCTATAATATGTTGACCAGTGAGGTGTAAATTAGGCAATTAAAACCCTTGTTGGGCATAGAAAAGCCCATCTCTGCATTTGGGCATAGAAAAGCCCAGCAAATGTCCACTAAATAGGACCAATTAATCTACATCAGAATATTCCATTAATTGGGGACCTGGATGTAAAAAAGACACCGAAGCAGTAGCCGAAAACATGATGGGCCACCGAACTGTTGGACATTTGCAGAAATATCCATTAACTTTCTGGGCTTTTCAAAATCTCAACCCAAAATAATTATTCCCCAATGCTAACCTTCACCAGATCCTACTCCAATCCACCTCCCTTGCTCCTTTCTTAGATTTCCAACTCTCCGTAGCTCAACAAAGTATAACACTTCGTGTAGCATGTACCTGACAAGCTAAGATCTCAAATAAACCTGTGTAGGCCCCATCTATCGACTCGCTTTAGATTAAACACGCAGGAAATTTCATAGAAGATCTAAACTCTCCCCCCTTTCCTCATTTCTCCTCTCTTCTTTTTCAGATTTCAGATTAACCGTGGCTCAACATACTGTACTACTTAGTGTGGTAGGCTATATGATAAGCAGGGGTGTTCATTGAGTCCGGTTTAATCGGTTTTAAAACGAACCGATATAGTTTGGTTTTTCCGGTTAAATGGATCGATTTTAAAACCGGTTTAATAGTTCGGTTAGTTTGATTTAGAAATTGTAAAACTGGTTAGACCGAATAGACCGAAATTTTTAAACTCATCACCCGTCGGAACCAAACATTTAAAATAATTCAAAAATTAAGACAAAAATGTATATTGCTTGGTTCGGTTTAAATCGAACCAAACAAAAAAAATATTTATTTGTATGATTAATATCCTATTTCGGTTCAACCGAACACTTCGGTTCTTATTCGGTTTTGATTATATTTCGATTCAGTTCGGTTTAATTTTTAAAAACCGAATATAAAACTTGGTTTGCCTATTTTAGTTCGATTTGGACTGATCCGAACCGATGAACACCCCTAATGATAAGTTGAGTTCTCCCAGAAATAGATGTAGTTTTTTTCAAAAAACAAAAAAAATGTAGGTCCTATTTATAGACTCGCTCTACATTTAAACACACAGGACTGACCATAGAGGATCCAAACTCTCTCCCTTTCTCCTCCTCTCCTCTCCTCTCTTCTTTCTCACCTCCAAATCTCGACAAAACACTTCTCAAATGGAGACCGAGAAAATAAGCAGCCAAGAGTAAAAAAAAGCCAAAAACATTATAGGATCTAGTAAATGGATTTTTTCGAATAAGAATAGGATCTAGTAAAACAAAAGCCAAAAACATTTATAGGCAGTCAAGAGTAAAAAAAAAAAAAATAAGAAATGAAACCGGAATGAAAGGGATAACCTACCAACCAAAGAAGAAATTGCAGTAAAAAAACAAAAAACAAAAGGGATTACCTTCCAACCAACGTAGAAATCGCATAATCTTTGTGCTGCTTCTTTGTCAGCATTTGAGTCTGAAAATGGATATACCCCAAAGGAGTAAACATTTATCCCAACCATTCCGCCTTGCAAGTTGCAACTCCTGCATGCATATGCTTTTAGCATAAACAATACCAGAGATGTAGAGATGTACTGGTACACAAGGAAACTGCCTCTATTGGTACTTGCATATTGGTATACACAGGTAAATTTATCTATGGCATCTATGGTAGGAATAAAATTGGTACCAAATAGTGTTCTAATATTCTAAGCATAATTTTTTTTTGAAAAACTTGGCAAAGGCTACCAAGGGAGTGGGATGTGGAACCCGCTTTTGCTATATATTCAACATGTATTTTCATGCGCTCTTTTCCAATTATATTGAACTGAAGAAGCCTTACACATTTCTGATTTGAACACATGGCAAAGTCCGAATTTTTTTTAGTTACCATTTCACAAAAAAAAAAAATAGACGCAATTGACATGGGTTTAAAAAAACAAAATTCAATTTTACCAGGTACACAGATAAATTCTGCCTGTTTTTTTTTCTTCTATCATTTCAGGTTGAAATCTGTCTGATCTGTAATTAAAAAATTTGGTCAGTGTGGGCAGGTGTAAGACAATATTTGTCAGATCCAATTTTATCGGTACATACCAACTGGATTCGATAAGCCGTCTTCTTACTGGTTAATTTTTTCCAAAAGAACCAGTCATTGCACAGAGGCAACCATCATTTAATTATAAACAGAAATTTCATCTATTCTAAAAATCTAATTTACCAATTTCATCCAGAAGTTGTTGCAAATAAGCATACGAGGTCTCTCCTTTCTCCACTGCCTTCCTAAATTCTCTTTTCACCTCTTCTGTTTTTGCTCAGACACTCTTCCCTTCATCACAACCATCCATCAGACATTGAACGGCTCTCACGAGTTCATCAGCAGTCACACAATTGTTCTTTCTTACATCCAATTTTAGTTACAATGCAACACCCATTTCTTGAACCATAACAAATGTATTCAAACTCTGCTCTTGCATAAAGTGGCCAAGGTATCATTGGTACACCATACCAAAGGATTTCTAGAATGGAGTTCCAGCCGCAATGCACCAGAAATACTCCCAGTGAAGGGTGGGTCAGGATCTCTGTTTGTGGGACCGAACTCTGTCACACCAATCCCTTACCCTTCGTTCTCTCTATAAAGCCTTCTGGTAATAGCTCATCCAAGTTTGCATTTGTAGTGAAGCTGTCAAAAATACATAAATTATTAATATGAAAATCATGCCACTCTGAGAAAAATCTATTTTAAAATATATTTGTCCCCAAGTGGAGACCTCTGTGTGTCCTCACAGAAAGTAAAAAAAAAAAAGATAGATAAATATGAAAATTCCTAAGGCCTTTTAATGTACCTGATTTGAAAATTTAACTGAGGAAAAATCAGTATGAATGAATTTGCATAGAAGGAAAAATGGGAATCAGAATCGGGATCGGTCTGATGACCGTAAAATCGGAATCGGGTGAATCGGTCGGAATTGGCCGAATCGGATCGGAAACTTGGACTTTTTTGCCATAAGCTTGTTTTATACTAAAAAATTAGGAAAAAATTGATAAAAAAGTAATTTGTCAACAATTTCTATTTAGACAAATGACTACAATCAAACAATTCACTAATACAATATAATACAAGCATTACAACTAAAAACACTCTTTCACTCCCAGAAACTATGTCATGATGGCTGGATCACTTCATCGTCGTCTGTATTATGATAGAAAGGGGGGTATTGTTGTCCAGAACCAAAAAAGAAGACATTGTAGACCAAAAAAAAAAGAGAACTAGTGAGGCAAGAAATTGTAATAACTTACTTCAATTAATACACAACTTGGCAGCATCTGTCAATCTTCTCAATCCGTGATTTCCTTTTAATTTATTCAATCACTTTAGAATATAAGTACAACTGCATATATCACTTTATTTTACTTTAGTCCAGCCAGAAAAAAAAAAATAATGCTCAACCCGTGATTGAATGGACTAGATATAGTACAAATTACAATACTTGTATCTACATATAGTTATGTTTTTTAGCAACAAAAGGTTGTATGGTGTGGTGGTAGTTGGCTTGGTTGCTAATCAATAGGTCCCAGGTTTGATTCACGCAGAGGAAAACTTTTTTGGAGAGTGGTTAGTTCTCGTTTTGGCCGAAATTTGACTGGAACCGAACCGTTTCGGTGGAATCGGACTATTTCGGCAGAAATTTGACTGGAATTGGGCCGTTCCGGTTGAAATTGGACGAAAAAAACACTAACCGTGTAACTCGGCCTGAAAGCGGATCGGTACAGTCCGATTCCGCTCCGTAACGGCCGATTTTTCCTTCTATGTGAATTTATTGTCAAGAGAGAAAAAGTTATGTGCTAATCAGAATTTGAATATAATAAAGAAGGGCTAATCTAAACTGTGTAACAGTACAGAATAGCAAGACCATCAGTGCCCAAGATACATGTAATTTGAATGTCAAGCAATTTAAACTTTTGATAATTTGTAACTCCTATATAAAAGTTATGTGCTATCAGAATTTGAATGTAATAAAAAAAATCTAAACAATGTGTAACAATACAGAATAGGTTACAAAGACCATCAGTACCCAAGTTACTTGATTCCAGTGCAAGATGCTCGAATAGCCCACAAGAACCGGCACCTGCTTTGTCGGAGTTGAGGTCGAGAGGGGCGGGGTGGCAGTAGGGGAGGGTGGGCGTGGGGTATTGTGCTAGCAGAGGGGAGGGTGGGCGAGTCTGAGGCGTGAGTTGGGTTGGGCAGGAGGGGGGGGGGGGGGGGGGGGGGGGGGTGTTGGTGGTGGGTGGGTTTTCTCAAATCGCCTCAGAGTCACTTTTTCCAAAAGAGATCGATTTCCTGAAACTATATACTTACATTAGATAATTCCAGATAATCCTTTGGATGTTAACTGATAGAAATTTCTTATGCATATTACAAATCAGATAATTAAGACAGGGTGCTACTTGAGATAGCCAGCCAGAAATGACTTTTGTTCTTTTCATAAGAAACATCATTTAAATCTGGAATAAAATAGAGAAGAACTCAGGACTGTACTGGTAAGGTACTAATTCAGTTGTATAGGTGCTATTTGTACTAATAAAAGAATTAAATAGCTACTAACCTTGTGCTTATATTGGTGGTAAAATTGAAAGGTGTCTTCTGGTAAGTAGCAGAGAAAGATCCATCTGATGAATTGATAGTCATCTTGGGAATGTGCTTAAATTTGTTTCATTCAGAACCACTTACTCCTTCACTTGATATAGCAAATACAAAGAAATAGATTATTGCAAGCGAGAGGTTATAGAAAACTCATCTATTATTTCTTTTCTCTCCTTTAATTTTCAGCACAATTGAAACTTCATCTTGAATCTGCAGGTAGTTGAATAAACTGTTGATTAATATTTGAAGTAGCACCAAAATCACAATCAATCAAATCAAAAGATAGAGAACAACAAATTAACTTCATATTTTTAATCCACTGATCAGGTTTCTGAAAAAAATGTCATAATTCTGTCATAATTGGAGACATAATTAATTAGTGATGCATAAATCACTTTACATTAATTTGTGTTCTACATAACTTAATTGCTGTCATTTAGAACTTGGCAAGCATAATAAAATACATTAATAAGATGCACCATAATTGTTATGACAGCCTAAAATTTTTATCCTTTATAGTAAAAGATGGAAAAATACGCCTATAAAAAATATATCCTTTAATTATTTTCTGAACATGACTAATTAATTATATTTGAAAATTATGGATTTGGACACCATTTAGGGTCTGCATGCACCTGTATGTAGTAGTTGAAACTTTTTTTGTACCTGCTACATAATCATTGGTCCCAATTGAATTATTAATGTTTCTTGCACGTTTTCCTAGGTTCTTTTTCTCTAGCTATTTTATTGCTTCTTTATATGAGGTCAATTAAACTCAGATATTTACTTTCTAAAGAAATCTCAAACAATGTGATTTAATTAGCACAAAAAAAAAACACTTAACAATGCCAAAAGTGGTCATGCACAATATAAAAAATCTAGTATAAGTTAAACAGATTTTTGCCTCAAGAATATGAAACTAAGATTCGTGGGCAGAAGCATTTGGTAGATTGTAAATAACCTTAATTATGCAAAAGCTGCAAAAACAAAATTCTTTGGCTTGTGCAAATAGAAATTACCTTTTTATTGCCATGTACTCCTTTAATTATATATATTCTTGAGTAGAACTAAGGTGTTCTTAAGCTCACCAAGCCCTTTTGTGAGCTTAACTCAAAAACTTATTGGTTTGACTTCAAACGACACATCCAAACCATTGAAACCGTTCTACTTCACGAGTGATGCATTTACAAATTTATAATTTTTCGAACTAGTTTAGTATAAAGTCAAGCGGTCAAAAAATAATGAAAAATGAACTCATTAAAATTAACTTATACATCATCTTTTTTTTTACCGCTTGACTTCATACTAAATTAGTTCAAAAAATTATAAATTTGACATGTAAACGCATTACTCATGAAGTAGGTCAGTTTCAACGGTTTGGATGCGTCGTTTGAAGTCAATCCAATAAATTTTTGTGTTAAGCGCACAAAGGGGCTTGGTGAGCTTAAGAACACCTTAGTTCTACTCTATATTCTTCTCAGGGATGTGGGAGATCTTATGCCAATTTGGATGATTTGGATCCTGGCAACTCCTTGTGAACTCTTCATCGCAGCTATGAATGTAAATACTCTGGATTGATGGCGGCACATCTGAGAGAGAACTTAGATTTTCACACCCATAGATCTCCAGATATATGAGAGAATGAAGGCACATCAGATTGGGTAACGAGTGCATTTCACAACCACAAAAGCTAATTTTTATAAGGGAAGAGAGATAACGAAACATCTCATCACGTTCTTCTTGAGAAAAGTATTTTTGCTGTGCACCATAAAGTTCTAGAGAAACCAAAGATGAAAACCCTTCTCTTGAGACAAGTTGTTCAAGCAGTGAAAATCTGTTGATGCGAAGTTCTTTCAACTGGGACAGCTTATCAGCATCTGAATAGCATTCGAGCTTATCACACCCATACACCACCTCTAAATGTTCAAGATTGGTCAACTCATTTAAGCCCCTTAGTGAAGCAAGGTTTGGGCAATTACGTAGTTCTAGTAAACTGAGTTCCTTGAAATGACCGATATGAGGATTTACCATTGTTGGGATGTCCCAAATAAATAATTTTTCTAGGGATATTAAACCCTGTAACATATCATCCGAAAGCATACAGCTCCTTAGTTCAACACATTTTGGAGTACTAGATCTAGTTCTCCTCCCGCGTGATGATGATGTTAATTCAATAGTGTCACTACAGCTTGCAACAACTAATGATGTTTCAAAGGTCATGAGGTTGGGGCAGAGTGATATATGGAGGTTTTCAAGGGTGCTATGAGTGTTTAATCCACCAATTGAGGTAAGCAACAGGGAACTAATTGGTGGACTTACCTCCCTGTTGCTTACCTCAAAGGTCATGAGGTCGTTCGGTATACATGTGATAGTTATGATATGCTCTAACCTCAGGTGGGTCAGGGAGGTAAGTCCCTGCAAAGACCCAGCTAAGATTATGTCTGTGATGAAGCAGAATTTAATTGAAAGCCTCTCGAGGGCGGGGGGCAGGAATGGTTCACCATAAACATCTTTAAGCTGGCAAATGAGGTCAAACCTTTTCTCTACGCATTTATTCAGATCTTTTGAAATGGTTGATAATGTTTCTTCTCCTATATCATCACCATATTTTATCATTTTCAGAACTTCATTGAACTGATAATCAACGGAGAGAACAACAGAAAGAAAGTTGGAAAGAGAATCCTCCATATAATCATTCATCATTTCCTTGAAAGTCACAATTCGTGAAATTCGTGTAACCTTTGTTGACATTCACCGCAAACACAAGAGGGAGACAATTAGAAATTTCCAGTTGAGTTAGATTCAAGGGAAGAGGTACCCAACTCTTGAGCCTAGGAAGAAAACAGATGGAAAGAGATAGAAGATCCGATATTTCATTTATTCTATGTAGGGCTTCAAAGCCATCACAGTGAGAAAGTTCAAGATGCTGGAGATGAATAACGTTATCATTATTTTCTAAAATCCAAGTGGGGAACCTCTTACCACTATATCTTTGAATGACCAGCTCTTTTTATTTGGGGTGGTGGACAAAGGCCATCTAGAATTTCAACATCATTGTCTCTCAGGACATCTTCACTTCCATAATCCCACTGAAAAAGTAATTTACGGAGGCCTTTTTTGTCAGATAACTTCGCTCGATATGCCTCCTCCTTACTTTTGACATTATTTAGACCAGAGATGGATAACGATCCATAAAGGTCTTTGAGATGCTCTAACTGTTTTAGCTCAAACCCCCTTTCCATTTTAACACAAAAACTTGTCAGCTCGTGAAGTGATATTAATCTCCCAACATTAGGAATAGGGTTCTCACTCTCAATAGATAAGAAACGTAATTGGTAGCAGAGTGATACATAATGTGCATCTAAATTATAATACTTAAAATTGAGGTAGCGTAAGTTTCTCAAGTGAACCACAGACTTAGGAACTCTTTTAACATCAAGTAATATCCCTTCTATTTCCACCACATATAATTTCTTTAACTTCCTAAAAAGAGCATGAAAGTCCCCTTCTTTCAAAGAGAAACAAGAATACCATGATCCGAAAATAATAATTGTACGTAGATCTTTGAGTTTGCATATTTTCTCCACATACTCCCCAAGCATACGATTTTTTTCAACATATATGTGGCGAGTATGGGCAGGGATTTCCTTTTCGTCACCACTTTCAATTCTAAAATATTCACCTTCAGAAACATCTTGGGCTAGATCATGGATTAGGTCATGCATAGAGTAACGACCCCATTCATCAACTTGAAAGAAAGAGCTAGAAATTAACTCCAAAATATACCGATTACCAATATCCTTCATATGTTCATTACTATCCTCGGTTTCAATGAAGCCCTCTGCAATCCATAAATTAACCAAATGGTCATGCCCAAATTGATGCCCTTTTGGAAACAAGCTGCAAAATGCAAAACATCGTTGCAAAGGGGGAGGGAGGTGCTGGTAGCTCAAAAACATGGCTCCCATGGTATCATTTAACAATCTTTTGTTTAGCATAGATAACCAAAATTCTGGGTCTAGTGTTCTACGCAATTGAGTGGCCACAGTCTTTGCTGCTAATGGTGATCGACTCAATTTTGCTGCAATCTTCTTTCCTATGGAAATTAGCCTTCCCTTCATGTGATTGTCACTAATTTGTGCATCACCTATTGCATTACTGATGAATAGCGACAAGAATTGTTCATCATCAAGTTCCCTCGATGGGATAGGGTTCATAGCGCCCAAAGCTTTCGCTGCCACTTCAATCCGAGTAGTAACCAATATTTTGCTGCCTCTCTTACCAACTCTTAAAGGGACAAATAGCTGCTCTAGTTCCTGTTCAGTAACCCCTTTATCACACCAAACATCATCCAACACCAGAAAGTACCTTTCTCCTATTAATTTCTCTTGAAGTGCAGATTGTAGCCCTTCAAGACTATCAAATTTGGGACAAGCATCCTTAAAAGCTGACTCCCAAATCATTCTCAAAATGACATCAACACTAAACTTTTGAGAAACATGAGCCCACATGACACGGTCGAAGTACTTGACTTCTCTCTCATGATCACAAACATACTGTGCCAAGGTCGTCTTTCCCAACCCACCCATGCCCCATATCCCAATAACAGAGTAACACTCAGCATTACTAGACGATTCCGGGAAATCCTCCCGCAATAATTTTACAATGTAATCCCTGTCCTTTTCACGACCAATAACCGTGGAACCTGACGCAAAAATGGTTTTCCTATACTGTTCATTAGAGCTTGGAGTTGAACTATTGCCACTACTGCTCGGTAGGTTCAGCAGGGCAACAAATTCCATTCCTTCATTAACAATTTTTTCCAAATTCTCAAGGCTTTTAATGAGATATTTCTTCTCAGATGAAAATTTGGGGGCTTGCCTATTAATTTTAACAAATTGCATTTAGAAGTAGAAGGAAAGAGGGTATTGACCTTCCTTTCAAGGTGCTTGTACTCCATTAAACCGAGCACATGCTCAGTCTCATAGAAAGCAGACTTGAGCTTTTGAAGCCACTTCTGGAGAATCGGCCGGTGGGTGCTCTGTTGTGCAGCATCTGTCAAGATGAGCAGCTTTGGGAGGAGCGTGGTCTCGAGCGTATCCAATTTGTCAAGGAGGGTTAATTGCTTTTGAGAGTGGAACTGTGAATCTATGCCAAGTGCATCAAAGCATTTGTTCAAGAGACGAATAAGGACATGGGAGATCAGCCAACGGGCGGTGGAGAACCCCCAGCTGATTGCCGAAGTGGTCAATGGATCCACCATGGATTCTTATCGGCCAGAGGTCAAAGAAGAGAGAGAGAGGGAGAGATTGGTCAGTGGTGTGCACAAACTCTGCCAGGATCGAATTTTAATTAGAATTTTGCGATTTCAATTGGAAATCTTCTAGCAAATTCTAACAAACTTAATAATTGAAAAATAGACAATTATGGCTGTAAACTTCTACAAGTTTTGTGCTCTCCAAACCCAAATTTTCATATCAAGAAAATCAAGAAAATCAACGAAAAATCAACGAAAAAAATCATCATCAATTCCTATTCTCTCTAGATCTTTAAAGACCTAATCCTTCGGCATATGAAGGCTCTGATACCACTTGTTGGGGAATCATAAAGGCCAAACAATTACGCCTTATCTAGAGATCAAACAATTACATCTCATCTAGGGGTCAAACACTTACACCCCGGGGAGCTAGACCCCTCTTGTTTTCTCAAAAAAACTTACACCCCGGAGAAGGAGAAACAATTCCCCACCTTAACCTAAGGACCGCCCTATGCCAAAGATACCCAAAAACATAATCTAAGTGTGGAATTATACCTGATTCCATGCCGTTTGCCATGGAATATCCAAAGTCTTTAGCAAACCGTCTCCGTGAGCGCGAGACAAGTCTTTAATGGCAAAAAGTCCTTCTCGCCTTTGTGGTTGGGTTGTGGATTAGATCTTCCAAGGCAACAAGATACGCCATTGAGAAATCCTATCCAATTTTCTTATGGATCTCTCTTCTCAATTCTTTAATGAAGGAAGAAAGGAGAAGGCACTCAAAATTCTCTCTTAGAAAAATAACTACTTTTCAGAATTATGAGTTGAGTTAGTTATCTTGTGTCTTGGGGACCAATCCTTATATATAGAAATATATATGGTTATCTGCCAAATTGAAAAAGGTATTTTGTGCGTCTGCATCAATATTCGTGCTGTTGCATCAAAAACCGTGCGGTCGCGTCAATATCCGTGTGGCCCACACAAACCTCTTAAATGACAGTTTTCTTAATTGCAAATTTCATAATCAGTCCATCAATGATTTGATATTTGCCTAAATTCAATATTCTACACATTTATGGACCACATCCTATTAAATACATAGATTGTCTAATGTCTTAATTCCATATTAGATCACTTTAATTGTGACAATCATATTGATAGTATATAATTCATAATTATATTACATATATGCTCAACGTTGGATATATGATCCAACATATTGACCTTCCTTTCAAGGTGCTTATACTCCATTAAACCGAGCACATGCTCAGTCTCATAGAAAGCAGACTTAAGCTTTTGAAGCCACTTCTGGAGAATCGGCCGGTGGGTGCTCTGGTGTGCAGCATCTGTCAAGATGAGAAGCTTTGGGAGGAGCGTGGTCTCGAGCGTATCCAATTTGTCAAGGAGGATTAATTGCTTTTGAGAGTGGAACTATGAATCTATGCCAAGTGCATCAAAGCATTTGTTCAAGAGACGAATAAGGAGAGGGGAGATCAGCCAACGGGCGGTGGAGAACCCCCAGCTGATTGCCGAAGTGGTCAATGGATCCACCATGGATTCTTATCGGCCAGAGGTCAAAGAAGAGAGAGAGAGGGAGAGGGAGAGATTGGTCAGTGCTCAGTGGTGTGTACTGGGCTGGGCGAGAGAGTAACTTGGTCAAAGGCCGAGTTCTGCACGTGGAGATGTTTCCGCAGTACTAACTGGGCTGGGCTCTTTTTCTTAAGTGTTACTGGTGATTTTCTGTGGTCTACTTAAATCAGCTGATTAGTGTTCTCATATATTGTGGAGTAGACTAGTAGAAGCAACCAACCAATACAATTATAAAATTAAAAAGAAAATCATGCAGAACAAAAAAAGAAAATGATCATTTTTACATATTAATTAAGAGTAAGTAATCTTATAATTGTAATATATCATGTAGCAACAAACGATCTAGTTTGTTGTTAAATTAATAGCATGCTTAGCGATAAAATATGTGCATCTTTGACTCTGCTTCCCATTATCTGAACTCTGGTGGAAATAATTAATTTGCCCGATGCAACTAAATTTATGTAATTTGTTTTATCCCAAACTTCGCCTAATCACTCATTAATAAAGATTACCATGCATGCCTGATTAGGCATCGTCTAACAATACCGCTATACACCACGTACAGCACATTAATTGTTTTTTCTCCTTTCAATATTCTGAGGCAGTATAAATATAATTAATTCTTACTTTGAACGAGATATGTATTTTTTTTTACTAAAGTTAAGACTTACAAATAAAAATAGAAAAACATAATTTTGAAATGTATTTATAATTATTTAATAAATAGTTGTGAACTAACTCATTGAAATTAAATTTTTTACTTTGTAATTTCATATGGATATGTAATAAAACTTTTATGCACAACATAATATAAAATTCATATTCTAGTCTAAAAGCAAATTTAAATAACACGAAGAAAATAAAATTCTATAAAATGATTACAATAATGTTTTTGCCCCCTTCATCGTTAAACAACAAAAATATATCAGTGCAGACGTCGATCTCTTGATGGTATTCAGACTGCGCTTTTAATTATGGACTAAGTTTTTGCATAAACGCTTCTTTTAGACTTTTTTCTTATCCCTCCGACGTAGGGGTGGGTGTCAATGATACCCTTTTAACCGTTTACTCTACCCGTACTGTATTCGTTAAAGCGGGTATGTGTAAATTTTTTTTCCGTTAGCTTATTGGGTATGAGTATGGGTAAAAAAAAATTTCATTAGCTAAATGGGTATGAGTATGGACAATGGCTATTTCGTACCCGTTACCCTATAGGGTAATTATATAAAATAATATTATATGATAGTGTTTCAGCAATAATTAGTGATAGTAAAATTCATTTTTTTGATATTTCATATAATAATAATTTTGCAATAATTAGTGGTGTATATTTGTTATTTAGTATATGTTTTTTGCTATAAGAAAAATGTTAAATATATTATTTTTATTTACATGAAAACACAAAAATGTTAAATAATTGAATTTATCTGAATAGGTATTTGTGTTTTCAAATTCTCTTGTTTTATAAAAAAAAAAAATTTAGTTGAAATTGATTGTACATTTTTTTTATTAGTAATGTGATTGCATATGTGTGAAATGATGAGTTTTGATGTTCTATATGTAAAACATAATAAAATTAATTATTATATTACTATTATTATTCGTTATCCACCCACTACCGTTTCGTTACCCGATAGTTTTAACGGGTATGGGTAGGGTAGATTAAGGTCAATTCTTAATGGGTAAGGGTAGGATATGGGTAAGATCAATTCTTAGTGGGTATGGATGAAAATGCTTCCACCCTACCCGTATCGTACCCATTGGCACCCCTACTCCGATGGAATAAAAATGACAAAAGCCTGCAAGTCGCATTGACCCGGTTTTTTTACCAAAACCTAACCGCACTCAGCCACTAATGGTGTTTTCGAAAGAAAAAATAGGCACTTACTTGAAATGACTCGAGTACTTTTATTTCAAAGTAATGTTTCAAAAACTTATTGGTCGGATACCGTTCTTACCGTTACATATTTAATAAATAAATTGCCAAGTGTTAATTTAGATTACAAAAGCCCATTAGAAATTCTTTACCAAAGAAAACTCAACATTAAGCATTTGAATTTTTTTTTGTTGTATATGTTATGTACACAAAAATAATAAACAAAATAAGTTACATTATACCTCAATTAAGGCTATTTTTTTGTTATTCATCACAAAAAAAGAATATAAATGTTATGACCCCAAAAACAAAAAAATTGTACATCTCTAGGGATGTAACATTTTTAGAAAATGAGCTATATTACAAAGAAACTAATTGTGAGGAATTTATGAGAGGACCTTTCAAGGAGATTACATTACCACAACTCACAATTAATAGAAGAGGAAAGACCAATACAAATTGAAATTGCAAACAAAAATGAAAATGAAAATGAAAATGAAAATGAAAGTGAGAATGAGGAAGAAATAGAAGAAAATGTCTCAAATGAAGAAGATCGAGACATAGAAGAAACACCATTGAGAAGGTCGGTTCGAACAACAACTCCTTCAACAAGGCGATTTTATAACTTATAAGGTACAATATCCTATACAAGATTTTATTACATATGGTAATATCTCCTCCAACCATAAAGCTTTTTTGACCTCAATTGAAAAATAACAAGAACCAAACAATTATGAGGAAGCCATAAAAAATCCCGTATGGAACAAGGTCATGAAAGAAGAACTAATGGCTCTTGAGAAAAATAAAACTTGGGTAATCATTCAATTACCAAAAAATAAAAAACCCATAGGATGTAAATGGGTGTACAAAATTAAGTACAATAGCGATGGTACCGTAGAACGATACAAGGCTTGATTGGTTACCAACGAATACACACAAACTTATGGTATAGACTATTATGAAACATTTGCACCCGTTGCAAAAATGAGTACTGTAAGAATTTTATTTTCCATTGCGATAAACCAAGGCAGGAAATTATACCAAATGGACGTTAAAAATGCATTTTTTCAAGAAACACTTGAAGAAGAGGTATATATGTCATTACAACCCGGTCATGAAAAAAACCAAAATTGTGATCTAGCTTGCAAATTGAAGAAGTCAATTTATGGGTTGAAGCAATCTCCGAGGGCATGGTATGAAAAATTAAGCTCTCATTTAATATCTTACAATTTTAAAATTAGTAATGTCGATCACTCATTATTTGTCAAAATTGAAGAAGAAAACACCACAATTATTTTAGTGTATGTAGATGACATTATCGTTACCGGAAACAACCAAAAACATATTAAAACAATAAAACTCCAATTAAAAGAAATTTTGACATCAAAGATTTAGGCTATTTAAAATATTTTTTGGGAATAGAAATAGCATATCAAATCAAGGTTTATTTATTTCTCAAAGAAAATACACCTTAGATTTGTTGAAAGAGACCGGTAAATTAGGTTGTAAACCGGCCTCCATACCAATAGATAGCAAATACAAACTAAATATCGAGAATGGTGAACCGTTAGAAGACATAAACTAATTCCAACGACTTACAGAAAAATTGATTTATCTCACGGTAACTCATCCGGATATGTCATATTCCATAAGCCAAATAAGCAAATTCATGCATAGTCCAAGAACACCTCACTTAGAGGTCATTAATAGAATATTAAAATATTTAAAACGAACACCCGGTAACGGAATTTTCATAAAATGCAATAATTCTAACGAAGTGTGTGGCTATTCCGATGCAGATTGGGCCGGAAGCTTTGATAAAAAATCGACAACTAATTTTTTCACATTTGTAGGCAGAAATTTAGTCACATGAAAAAGAAAGAAATAAAATGTTGTGGCATGATCAAGCGCCGAAGCAGACTATCGTGCCATGGCATCCACCGCAAGTAAGTTAACATGGATCAAGCAACTCCTTTTAGATTTCATAATTCAAATTCAATTGCCAATGCAAATGTTTTGTGACAACCAATCGGCACGACATATAGCATCCAACCCGGTGTTTCATGAGAGAACTAAACACATCGAGGTTGATTGTTATTTTATTAGAGAAAAGATTCAAGCGAAAGAAATTGAGACTCCTTTTGTAAGAAGCGGAGATCAATTAGCGGATGTCTTTACGAAGGGTTTAAATCCAAAATCATTTGAAGGAAATATAAGCAAGTTAGGGTTAATTGATATCTGCACGCCTAACTTGAGGGGCAGTGTTGAAAATAAGTAGTATTAGGAACTAATAATAGCCTCAGAGCCCCTTAACGAGTTTAGTTCATCATAGGCTAATTTAGAAATTAAATGGAGCAACTAAATTTGATATATAAAGTTACTCAATTTTTATTTCTTTTATAGAAAATTGCCGTTTATTTTCCAACAGCTCTTTTATTTTCTTTAGCTATATAATGTCTCCGTACAAACAAATCAAACAAATCAGATATATGAAATATAATTTTCTGATTCACCTTTTGTCTCATATTACAAAAAATATCACACACCATGTTATATTCACAAGAAATTCGCAAAAGTTGAAAATTTGAAATATAAATTCACAATCCAGAGCATTCATTGGGTAACAAATTCCTTGAAAAAAAAAAAAAACAGGTTAGCCACTTAAAAATTGCTGTTGTGACATTAACCGAAAATGATGAGACATCTTTCTATATAATAAAATAGTAAACAAACCGAGCTCTGTCATTGTCGGTTATGTCATGTATAAAATAGTTACGTTGTAACATTTGGACAAGCCAAAATAAATCTAAATTGTTAAATTATCATTGAACGATGTTTTTAGACCATCCCACGAGATTAATAGATAAAATTATGACCTCTAACCACAATATGAGTAGGTAGATAAGAGAACTCACCTAATTCTTCAAATGCAATGAACTTGGCAGCTTATTGAATTACAGAACACACACAACCCAACACAACCCAACACAGAACAATTAATAGAAGCTCTTATGGCTGACATGAACAAATCTTGTGTATACTTCCTTCCTGTCTATGCACAAGGCCATCTCATCTCCATGGTAGAGGCAGCCAAGACCCTCTTGGAATGTAACTCCACTTCCAGCAACTCATTTGCCATCCACTTCCTTCTTACACAGCCAAAGAACCCAGAAATTGCCTCTCCTGTTTGCTATTCTTACCTTGAATCCATCCAAGCTCAAAACCTTCAAATTCACTTTCATCCACTCCCTTTCGTCGAACCTCCGCAGCATTTTGACGGCATCGAGGATTTTGTCACGATAAAAATCCGAAAGTACTTGCCGCATATCAAGGACGCCTTGTTGGCCTCTCCTTTGCCCGTTTCGAGCCTTATTGTCGACATATTTGCTACCGACGCTATAGATGTTGCCAATGAACTTAATATACCAACCTACATATACTATGCTCCGAACGCAATTTCCATCTCTCTCATGCTTCATCTCTCTAGTCCACAAAGCAAATATGATCAAGTAGATTTTTCGGAGGTGGATGAGGAGATATGTGTCCCTGGCCTCCCACCCATACCGACAATCTCTATGCCGGCCATTCTTATGGACATGAAATCTGCATCTTCTAAAACCCTCATTTACCACACGCGACGCCACATGGAGGCCAAGGGCGTAATAATCAATTCCAACGTTCACATCGAGACGAAAGCGGTCGAGGCCTTGGCTCATGGTATTGTAACTCAGCTTACACCGGGCAGGATGTGTCCACAAATATACCCGATCGGACCGGTTATCTCCTTCGGAGAAAACAACGCGAAAGAGCATGAGTGTTTGGCGTGGCTCGACAAGCAACCGGTAAAATCCGTCATCTTTTTGTGTTTTGGAAGCATGGGAGCTTTCGAGGCGTCACAGGTCCAGCAGATCGCAACTGGGCTTGAACTAAGCGGGCATCGCTTCTTGTGGGTTTTGCGCATGCCTCGCAAAGAGTTCCTGAGGTAATTATCATAATTGGTTTCTGATTTTCATCTTAAAATAAAATTGAAAATCCACATAGACGTACCATAAGGGTGAATTTTAATTTTTTACTTGTTTATTTTGATTGGCAAATTTTGGTTAGATCACTTGACCAATATGAAAGATTGCATGTTTCTTCATATTATATATTTTTTCTTTTTGTTTGAGAGAATACCCCTTGATAGTTTAATTGTTTCTTCCCAATATGTACATATATTATTTTATAATTTGTCGAAGTACCCAGTACCCAGTTCCACGAAGCTTCCATTAAATTTAAAATATTATTTTTCACAATGTTTAATTTATTCTTCCATAACAGTGGTCCAACTGATGCAAACTTGGAGGAGCTTCTGCCAGAAGGGTTCTTAGAGAGAACCAAGGAAAGGGGGATGGTGTGGCCCACTTGGGCCCCGCAAATCGACATCCTGTCGCACGGAGCAATTGGAGGATTCGTGACACACTGTGGCTGGAACTCCATCTTAGAGAGCCTCTGGTTCGGCGTGCCGATGATCCCGTGGCCGCTGTACGCAGAGCAACACCTGAATGCGTTTCAATTGGTCAACGAGATGCACGTTGCGGTTGCTCTAGAGTTTGATAGAAAGAACAAGGGATTCGTGACGGCAACAAAGCTTGAACGAGCAATCAAGCGGTTGATGGAAGCGGGCTCTGAGGAAGGGAGGAGAGCCCGGGACCGAGTTGAGGAGATGAAATTGGCATGTAGAACGGCAGTGCAGAGAGAAGGTGTGTCGTATGTTCACTTGCAAAAACTCACCGGGGAGTTGGGGAAGGTAGGAAATGTGTAGCCGGCCCTTTCGACATGTATAAGTTATCCGTCGAGTCGATCAGTCGAGTCGTTGAGCTCAAACTAAGTCATGTTGCATGCCGTGTTGTGTCATGTCATGTTGTAAAACATGTCTTCGTACTTTTGTGTATTTTGCGTGTCAGAAGGCGGTTGATCAAGCCGGGTAATTGTATGTCGGTTTGCACTGAGAGCTTCTCTGTCGGTCTCCTCTTTACTAATATGTATGAATTGTTATGTTGCATGGATATGGTGATACAATAATTTTAAAAAAATTATGGCAATTATATATATTTTTTTATTTTTTTTATTATATTTATTAATTCAATACTTATATGGGGTCGATGCCTGTTAACTGTTGTCTGAAGGAGCCATCTAGAGGTTAAAATGGACACAATTTGACGACATGGTGAAATAAGTTAAAATGGGCCTTCAATGGGACTAAGCATGTGTAATAATTGGGCCTTAATAAAGGAAGAAACAAAAAAAAACCAGTAATTATATATGTGGATGGAACTTTCGGAGTTGTTAAAGAGAAGGCCACCGTTAAATCTTGTACATTTCTCGGCCTTTTGGCTAAGATCAAGTGTATCAGAATAAATATCTTTTCCGTATCGGTGCGTATAGGATACGCTTGAGTACGTGGCGTATCAGATACGTATCGGATGGATATTCATATCCGATACGCATCCAATACAGATGCGGGATCCTAAGTGGAGTAACATAGATGAATTGTATGAATTCATCATAAAATAGGGTTTATACAATTGAATATGATGAGGGTTCCAATACCTCATGCTTTTAATACCTCATCATATTTCATATTTAATACCTTTGTTTTCAAAGTCCAAAATGTCGATGTGAACCGCTCAACACGATATCAATACTAAAATATGTTTGGAGATCAAAATTTATAATTTTTGGAAATTTTTTACTATTTTTATTTGTAAGTCTTAACTTTAGTAAAAAAAAAATACATATCTTTTTCAAAGTATATTTATTTATGAGTGAGGCTACGGTACTATGCCTAGTGCGGTTGGGTCCGTGCTACGGCTCAATATTTGAGTTTTCAAAATCTTAGCGGTCGATCCGAACCGTTCAACATGATTATAAAATAAATATGTACTTGCAAACCAAATTTTACATTTTTTTGAATTTTTTACTATTTTTTTAGATGGTAGAAAATCACTTGATCTGAAAATTCTAGACCATCCGAAAACAGTGACTTTCTACCTATCTAAAAAAATTGAAAAAATGTAAAATTTGGTTTGCAAGTACATATTCATTTTATAATCATGTTTAACGGTTTCGATCGACCGTTAGAATTTTGAAAACTCAAATATTAAGCCGTACCACGGACCCAATCCGTGCTATGCATAGTACCGTAGCCTCACTCTTTATTTATATTGCCTCAGAATATTCGAAGGAGAAAAAACAATTAATGTGCTGTGGTGTATAGCGGTATTGTTAGACGAGGCCTAATTAATCATGCATGCATGGTAATCTTTATTAATGAGTGGTTAGGCGAAGTTTGGGATAAAACAAATTATATAAATTTAGTTGCATTGGGCAAATTAATTATTTCCACCAGAATTCAGATAATGGGAAGCAAAGTCAAAGATGCACTTCTCTTATCGCTAAGCATACTATTAATTTAACAACAAACTAGATCGTTTGTTGCTACATGATATATGTAGCCCCTGCAGCCTTCATCCGCTAAGTACATGTGTCACCGTATAGCCTCAGTAAATGAGAGCTGCTCAGTACTATAGATATTTAAATTTTGACGATTTTGATGAATGTGTTTAATTTTTTTTTATAAAGCATATTGATACCAATTTTTCTTTTTTTGTTCTGCATGATTTTCTTTTTAATTTTATAATTGTATTGGTTGGTTGCTGACTTGCTTCTACTAGTCTACTCCACAATATATGAGAACACTAATCAGCTGATTTAAGTAGACCACAGAAAATCACCAGTAACACTTGAGAAAAAGAGCTCAGCCCAGTTACTGCGGAAACATCTCCACGTGCAGAACTCGGCCTTTGACCAAGTTACTCACTCGCCCAGCCCAGTACACACCACTGACCAATCTCTCCCTCTCCCTCTCTCACTCTTCTTTGACCAATCTCTCCCTCTCCCTCTCCCTCTCCCTCTCCCTCTCCCTCTCTCACTCTTCTTTGACCTCTGGCCGATGAGAATCCATGGTGGATCCATTGACCACTGCGGCAATCAGCTGGGGGTTCTCCACCGCCGGTTGGGTGATCTCCCCTGTCCTTACCCGTCTCTTGAACAAATGCTTTGATGCACTTGGCATAGATTCACAGTTCCACTCTCAAATGCAATTAACCCTCCTTGACAAATTGGATAAGCTCGAGACCACGCTCCTCCCAAAGCTTCTCATCTTGACAGATGCTGCACAACAGAGCACCCACCGGCCGATTCTTCAGAAGTGGCTTCAAAAGCTCAAGTCTGCTTTCTATGAGACTGAGTATGTGCTCGGTTTAATGGAGTATAAGCACCTTGAAAGGAAGGTCAATACTCTCTTTCCTTCTACTTCTAAATGCAATTTCTTAAAATTAATAGGCAAGCCCTCTAAATTTTCATCTGAGAAGAAATATCTCATTAAAAGCCTTGAGAATTTGGAAAAAATTGTTAATGAAGGAATGGAATTTGTTGCCCTGCTGAACCTACCGAGCAGTAGTGGCAATAGTTCAACTCCAAGCTCTAATAAACAGTATAGGAAAACCATTTCTGCGTCAGGTTCCACGGTTATTGGTCGTGAAAAGGACAGGGATTACATTGTAAAATTGTTGCGGGAGGATTTCCCGGAATCGTCTAGTAATGCTAAGTGTTACTCTGTTATTGGGATATGGGGCATGGGTGGGTCAGGAAAGACGACCTTGGCACAGTATGTTTGTGATCATGAGAGAGAAGTCAAGTACTTCGACCGTGTCATGTGGGCTCATGTTTCTCAAAAGTTTAGCGTTGATGTCATGTTGAGAATGATTTGGGAGTCCGCTTTTAAGGAGGCTTGTCCCAAATTTGATAGTCTTGAAGGGCTACAATCTGCACTTCAAGAGAAATTAATAGGAGAAAGGTACTTTCTGGTGTTGGATGATGTTTGGTGTGATAAAGGGGTTACTGAACAGGAACTAGAGCAGCTATTTGTCCCTTTAAGAGTTGGTAAGAGAGGCAGCAAAATATTGGTTACTACTCGGATTGAAGTGGCAGCGAAAGCTTTGGGCGCTATGAATCCAATCCCATTGAGGGAACTTGATGATGAACAATTTTTGTCGCTATTCATCAGTAATGCAATAGGTGACCCACAAATTAGTGACAATCACATGAAGGGAAGGTTAATTTCCATAGGAAAGAAGATTGCAGCAAAATTGAGTCGATCACCATTAGCGGCAAAGACTGTGGCCACTCAATTGCGTAGAACACTAGACCCAGAATTTTGGTTATCTATGCTAAACAAAAGATTGTTAAATGATACCATGGGAGCCATGTTTTTGAGCTACCAGCACCTCCCTCCCCCATTGCAACGATGTTTTGCATTTTGCAGCTTGTTTCCTAAAGGGCATCAATTTGGGCATGACCATTTGGTTAATTTATGGATTGCAGAGGGCTTCATTGAAACCGAGGATAGTAATGAACATATGAAGGATATTGGTAATCGGTATATTTTGGAGTTAATTTCTAGCTCTTTCTTTCAAGTTGATGAATGGGGTCGTTACTCTATGCATGACCTAATCCATGATCTAGCCCAAGATGTTTCTGAAGGTGAATATTTTAGAATTGAAAGTGGTGACAAAAAGGAAATCCCTGCCCATACTCGCCACATATATGTTGAAAAAAATCGTATGCTTGGGGAGTATGTGGAGAAAATATGCAAACTCAAAGATCTACGTACAATTATTATTTTCGGATCATGGTATTCTTGTTTCTCTTTGAAAGAAGGGGACTTTCATGCTCTTTTTAGGAAGTTAAGGAAATTATATGTGGTGGAAATAGAAGGGATATTGCTTGATGTTAAAAGAGTTCCTAACTCTGTGGTTCACTACTTGAGAAACTTACGTTACCTCAATTTTAAGTATTATAATTTAGATGCACATTATGTATCACTCTGCTACCAATTACGTTTCTTATCTATTGAGAGTGAGAACCCTATTCCTAATGTTGGGAGATTAATATCACTTCACGAACTGACAGGTTTTTGTGTTAAAATGGAAAGGGGGTTTGAGCTAAAACAGTTAGAGCATCTCAAAGACCTTTATGGATCGTTATCCATCTCTGGTCTAAATAATGTCAAAAGTAAGGAGGAGGAGGCATATCGAGCGAAGTTATCTGACAAAAAAGGCCTCCGTAAATTACTTTTTCAGTGGGATTATAAAAGTGAGGATGTCCTAAGAGACAATGATGTTGAAATTCTAGATGGCCTTTGTCCACCACCCCAAATAAAAGAGCTGGTTATTCAAAGATATAGTGGTAAGAGGTTCCCCACTTGGATTTTAGAAAATAATGATAACGTTATTCATCTCCAGCATCTTGAACTTTCTCACTGTGATGGCTTTGAAGCCCTACACAGAATAAATGAACTATCGGATCTTCTATCTCTTTCCATTTGTTTTCTTCCTAGGGTCAAGAGTTGGGTACCTCTTCCCTTGAATCTAACTCAACTGGAAATTTCTAATTGTCTCCCTCTTGTGTTTGCGGTGAAAGAAGACTTAGATATGATAATGTCATCAAAGGGTACACGAATATCCCGAATTGTGACTTTCAATGAAATGATGAATGATTATATGGAGGATTCTCTTTCCAACTTTCTTTCTGTTGTTCTCTCCGTTGATTATCAGTTCAATGAAGTTATGAAAATGATGAAATATGGTGATGATATAGGAGAAGAAACATTATCAACCATTTCAAAAGATCTGAATAAATGCTTAGAGAAAAGGTTTGACCTCATTTGCCAGCTTAAAGATGTTTATGGTGAACCATTCCTGCCCTCCACCCTCGAGAGGCTTTCAATTAAATTATGTTTCATCACAGACAAAATCTTAGCTGGGTCTTTGCAGGGACTTACTTCCCTAACTAACATGAGGTTAGAGCATATCATAACTATCACATGTATACCCAAAGAGGTCCTTAGTTCCCTGACCAATCTCATGAATCTTAAAATTCACGGATGCCTGTTGCTTACCTCAATTGGTGGATTAGACACTCATAGCACCCTTGAAAACCTCCATATATCACTCTGCCCTAACCTCATGACCTTTGAAACATCATTAGTTGTTGCAAGTTGTAGTGACACTATTGAATTAACATCATCATCACGCGGGAGGAGAACTAGATCTAGTACTCCAAAATGTGTTGAACTAAGGAGCTGTATGCTTTCGGATGATATGTTACAGGGTTTAATATCCCTAGAAAAATTATTTATTTGGGACATCCCAACCATGGTAAATCCTCATTTGGTCATTTCAAGGCACTCAGTTTCCTAGAACTACGTATTGCCCAAACCTTGCTTCACTAAGGGGCTTAAATGAGTTGACCAATCTTGAACATTTAGAGGTGGTGTATGGGTGTGATAAGCTCGAATGCTATTCAGATGCTGATAAGCTGCCCCAGTTGAAAGAACTTCGCATCAACAGATTTTCACTGCTTGAACAACTTGTCTCAAGAGAAGGGTTTTCATCTTTGGTTTCTCTAGAACTTTATGGTGCACAGCAAGAATACTTTTCTCAAGAAGAACGTGATGAGATGTTTCGTTATCTCTCTTCCCTTATAAAAATTAGCTTTTGTGGTTGTGAAATGCACTCGTTACCCAATCTGATGTGCCTTCATTCTCTCATATATCTAGAGATCTATGGGTGTCAAAATCTAAGTTCTCTCTCAGATGTGCCGCCATCGGTCCAGAATATTTACATTCATAGCTGCGATGAAGAGTTCACAAGGAGTTGCCAGGATCCAAATCATCCAAATTGGCATAAGATTTCCCACATCCCTGAGAAGAATATAGAGTAGAACTAAGGTGTTCTTAAGCTCACCAAGCCCCTTTGTGAGCTTAACTCAAAAACCTATTGACTTGACTTCAAACGACGCATTCAAACTGTTGAAACCGACCTACTTCATGAGTGATGCGTTTACATGTCAAATTTTTTATTTTTTGAACTAATTTAGTATGAAGTCAAGCGGTAAAAAAAAATGATGTATAAGTTAATTTTAATGAGTTCATTTTTTCATTATTTTTTGACCGCTTGACTTTATACTAAACTAGTCCGAAAAATTATAAATTTGACATGTAAATGCATCACTCGTGAAGTAGAACGGTTTCAATAGTTTGAATGTGTTGTTTGAAGTCAATCCGATAGGTTTTTGAGTTAAGCTCACAAAAGGGCTTGGTGAAACACCTTAGTTCTACTCAAGAATATATATAATTAAAGGAGTACATGGCAATAAAAAGGTAATTTCTATTTGCACAAGTCAAAGAATTTTGTTTTTGTAGCTTTTGCATAATTAAGGTTATTTACAATCTACCAAATGCTTCCGCCCACGAATCTTAGTTTCATATTCTTGAGGCAAAAATCTGTTTAACTTATACTAGATTTTTTATATTGTGCATGCATACCACTTTTGGTATTGTTAAGTGTTTTTTTTTTTGTGCTAATTAAATCACATTGTTTGAGATTTCTTTAGAAAGTAAATATCTGAGTTCAATTGATCTCATATAAAGAAGCAATCAAATAGCTAGAGAAAAAGAACCTAGGAAAACGTGCAAGAAACATTAATAATTCAATTGGGATCAATGATTATGTAGCAGGTACAAAAAAAGTTTCAACTACTACATACAGGTGCATGCAGACCCGAAATGGTGTCCAAATCCATAATTTTCAAATATAATTAATTATTCATGTTCAGAAAATAATTGAAGGATATATTTTTAATAGGGGTATTTTTCCATCTTTTACTATAAAGGATAAAAAATTTTAGCTGTCATAACAATTATGGTGCATCTTAATTATTAATATATTTTATTATGCTTGCCAAGTTCTAAATGACAGCAATTAAGTTATGTAGAACACAAATTAATGTAAAGTGCTTTATGCATCACTAACTAATTATGTCTCCAAATTATATATCAAATTATGACAGAATTATGACAATTTTTTCAGAAACCTGATCAGTGGATTAAAAATATGAAGTTAATTTGTTGTTCTCTATCTTTTGATTTGATTGATTGTGATTTTGGTGCTACTTCAAATATTAATCAACAGTTTATTCAACTACCTGCAGATTCAAGTTGAAGTTTCAATTGTGCTGAAAATTAAAGGAGAGAAAAGAAATAATAGATGAGTTTCCTATAGCCTCTCGCTTCTTTGTATTTGCTATTTTGTTAAAAAAAAAAAAGAAGAAAAATGAAAAAAAAAAAAAATTGTATTGTGTATTGTATTTAGAAGCGTATTGGTTGGTTGGATTAGTGCTTTTATGTGGCAATTTCTATTTCTATTGTATTTAGAAGCAATAATCTATTTCCGTTGTGTTTTTATGTGGCAATTTCTGTTGTTGTAGCTAGTCATGTAATTAGTGTTCTGCTTATTTTGGTTGTAATCCTAATTAAAAAAGAAAAAAAAATGTGGAGCTGGATTGGAGAACCCTTGGAACCCTGATTTGCTTTTGGTGTTTCTGTATCTTGCTGAGGACGGACTTATTTGGGGCAAGTTATATGGAGGTCTTGATGATGATGATGCAATTTATTAAGGTGCATCACAATAAATTAATTAAATTATTTCTTTTAGATATCCAAATGCTCTTATTATATTTGTTTATAAGATTAATTATTCCATTTATTTATCTCTTTTGAAATTCCATATCTCATGTAGGTCCTTAGATGCGGTTGTCCTCTGCTTTGGTGTGCTTCAAACAATGGAAAATTAAAGTTTGCTTTTATTGGATCAACTATTTTTCTTTCTATTCATTGTTGCTAGCTTTCTTAACTTGTACTTTTTATTGGTTTTATTGTAATAAATGGTTATCAAACTCATGGCGTGATAAACCTCGTTGAAGTGTGTGAAAATGGTTTTTTTTTTTTTGACAACTAGATTAATCTTGAATGTGTTTACCCATGATTTTTCTCTCATTTCATTTTTAGTTTTTAATACGGATCTAGAATTTTCTTTTTTGGTTAATTGTTCCAATTAAAATGCACGGGAACCAATTACCGAATCAGATTGCTGGGAACCATTGGATCTGAATTGGTCTGATACTGTACCCATCAGAATTTATTTGTTCTCCATTACTATTACTGTTCTTGTCATGTTAAGACACATTTTTTATTCACATTCATCTAACAGTATTAACTCCTTATTGAGTGGAGGTCCAGCAGCAGGATTGATGAGATAACACGAGAGAGAAGGCCCAAGCGGCCCAGCCCGAATTGAAGTTGCTTTGTCTCTCAGTTCTTCTCGAGAAGTAGAACTTAAAAATAATTAATTAATTAATAATGGGAGATCCGAATCAGATGTCAATTGAATTATAAATGGGGGACAAAGGTCATCTAGAATTTCAACATCATTGGAATCGGAGTCGGGCTCAGTCACTTGACAGTAAAATCGGAATCGGATCGGAAACTCGGATTTCTTTTACAGAAGCATGTTTTGTATTAAAATCATAGGAAAAAATTGGTAAATAAAATACTTTTGATTCCAAAAAAAAAAAAACTAAATATACAAGAAAAATAAAGTAAGAAAAGAAACAAAAAAAAGTAGAAAACATGAAATACTAATTCATTTTTAAATATGTTTTCGGCCAGTTCACTGTAAATTCACTTTAAATTTTCTGGGCAAGGCCCAAAAACCAAGCCCAGGGTCACATGGACTAAAACAAAAGCCCATGTTCAAATGCATTTTTACAAAGAATATTCCATATTCAAGTTTTCTACGGATTAACAAAGAATATTTCTAATGTAAAGCTTTAGTTTAATCTAAACATGCATATCAAGTGATATCAAGGTGAAACATGAGTTTTAATTCAAGGCACTGCCACTATGACTAAAGGGGTGAAGTCAAGTATCACAGAAATTTACACTTGAACAAAACAATCTTAGTAAATTAAGAGCTTTGTCTCTCCTACGTGTCATTTCTGTTTATAATTAGATTGATTTAGCTTGTTAGCATCACTTCAAGTTGTAATAGTAATGGCTGAAACTCTATGAAGTTTGGTTTGGCAGAAATAATGTTTGTATCAATTCTAAGTCTTTCTAGATTAGATACTTGATATATTAAAATCTAAAAGGTGGCAATAATAATTAAATGATGGTTGCCTCTGTGCAATGACTGGTTCTTTTGGAAAAAATTTACCAGTAATTAAGAAGATGGCTTACCGAATCTGGTTGGTACCGATAAAATTGGATCTGACAAATAGCGTCTTACACCTGCCCACACTAACCAAATTTTTTTATTACAGTTCTGATAGATTTCAACCTGAAATGATGGAAGAAAAAAAAACAGTAATATTTTATCCTGAAGCCTAACACATTACAATATTATTTTGATATCAACTGTTATTGCTAGTCTACAACTGATAAAGAAAGAAAAAAAGAGCATCATAGTAAATAACACAGTAAAAAATAACACAGTGCAAAAATGGCAAGTGTTCTTTTCCTTTCTACTCTTATTCTCAAACTAACATTTTACATTTTAGTCCTTTTTGTTGCTGGGAGGCATGCTTCTCCAAATTCCCGCTAAAATACTACCAAAAACCGAGTGACATATGCCCGAAACAGCACATCGAACAGCTGTCAGAGGATTGCCGAAATGCTCGGTTGCAAGAACTACCCAACCACCGAATTCTGAATTAAGAAAATTACCTTGTTTAACAAATAAAACAAGCGGAAATAAACATGGACGCATCAAATTTTAAGCCAATATTAGTATATAACCACTTATAATAATCGATGCAAATTACCCGCAAGAAAGAATTCCCCGGTGAAGTGAAAATTGTAAAAAAATTGTAAAAAAAGTAAAATTTAGTCTAGAAGTACATTTTTATATATGGAGATCATGTTGAATAGTTCAGATCAACTATTTGAACTTTGAAAAAGAAAAATATTAATTCATAGTACGGGCCAATCCGGGCTATGCATAGTACCATAGTTGACAATACATTTTTCAGAAGAAGAAAATTGGTGGGTTTTATTCAGTTATTAATTTTGTTAATTTTATGTTAAAACACGTATCATTTATTAACTACAAAGTTAACTAACAAGAAGTAAATAAATGGTTATTTTCTGTCGTTACATACATATCAACTATAACACTAACTTTACCAGGATTATTGATAAAAAAAAGTATCATGGGACGGACCTAAATGCTTTTTCAATTTATTCATTTTTACTCAGAATTTAATTGATTTACTCGAATCTCAGACTGTATATTTATCTATTCTTTTTTTTTTTTTTAAAGTAACAAAATTCAAGGTCCGACAAGCGAAACATGTACAAATGGGGGTAAGATTAAGGCCCATTGGGCCACATTCCAGAAGATACTTGGGCCAACCTTGATAATAGCAAATCAACGGGCTGTGCAGAAACATAATATATCCATTAAGTGTTTAGGAAGATAAGGTGACGCCAAAGCATTGTTGGGCCCTCTCTTTCTTTATGCAATTACTTAATTAACTAATTCCCATAAATATAATGCAAATACATTACAAATAACATCAGCGCTTGCGTCAATGCATTAGATATTCTGTACCGCGAGCTCTATAGACTTGAAGCAGTGGATCACAAAGAAATAAAGCTTACTTACCCTTTCGCCAATAATCTCTCTCTCTCTCTCTTCCCCCAATATTTTAAATAAAGAAAAACTAAGAACATGTACATCAGTAAAATTAAAAAGATATATTAAAAACAATTGTCAAGCTGACATCTTCAAATAGAAAGAAAATTGTAGAAAAAAAAATAGCGAAATAAATACTTAGAATATATAAATTACCAAATTCATATCACTTTCTCATCATATATTGTGGTAATTTCCATGGTCAAACTTAATTATGCTTAGTTTAATTGAAAGAATAAATTTAGAGTAGAACTAAGTTGTTCTCAAGCTCACTAAGTTCTTTGGTGAGTTTGACTGTAAAATTCATCGGATTAACTCAAAATGACGAATCCATTCAAACGTTGAAACTGATCTACTTCACAAGTGATGCATTTACATATCAAATTAATAAATTTTTGAATTAACTTAGTATAAAGTCGAGCGGTAAAAAAAACGATGAAAAATGAACGTATTTTAAATGAACTTGTATAAACCTTCTTTATTTGATCACTTGACTTTATACTAAATTAATTAAAAAATTTATAAATTTAACATGTAATTGCATCACTAGTGAAGAAGATCGGTTTTAATGTTTTGGATTCGTCTTTTAACGTCATTTCAATAAATTTTGGAGTTACTCTTACCAATCCTTTAGTGAGCTTAAGAACACACTAGCTAGTTCTACTCATAAATTTAATTAATTTCTCGAATGAATCTTTTGGTACTGAAATCTTTTCTTGAGAATGATTTTTCCATCATTCTTAGTTTTGTTCCCTTTTGTCTTGACATGATCCTAATTTCGTGTATCCAACCAAATGTACCAATTATTTCCTTAATCTCGTATTTTATAATTGATTTTATACATTATCTAAATTGTAAAGATGAAAATGACAATTGAGTTGTATAATTAACCTACATTTTCCTTTCAACAATTAAAGTTTACGACTTGTTAGTACAAATATCTAATTAAATATATAGATATAAGCTAATTAAGTAGCCAGGTACTTCGTTAGGAATCAAGATGCTCTCCTTCAGTGAAGACTTCTATTTAATTAGAATAAATAAATAAAAAAGATGCTTCCATTTAGTTTGAAATGGAGAACAGTGGACTAATCTGTGTACACTTCAATCTTGACAAGCCACTATTAAATATATATATACTAGTCATTATTAGTTGGAAGATGCCTTCACACTCTATCTTATCGCAACATTATCATATTATTAGTTGCACTTGTCATTTAGCAAGGAAAATTTGTGGAGATGGGACAGAGAGACTACCATCCACATCTATTTTTTTTTTAAATAGAGTCGATTAAGTCCAGTCCAATACAACTATTACGGCGCATATGCCAGTCTAATTATCTGGAAATATGTTCATTAATATATAGTAAAGCAATTTTGTTTTTCTTTGGATATCCACAAAGTTCTAAAAAAATCTTGATACAAATTAAGTCATTCATTGCAAGTTATATTATTTCTGCGCGCGTACTAAATTATTTATTCCTCGAAGATCTATTATAAAAATCTGACTTTTGAATAAACTTCCTATGATTATTTTCTCCATACTTTTACTTATATTTTTTAGAAAACAGGTTTTATTTGGAGTCCTCTAGTGCCACTGGAGGTCAGAAAAGATTATATGGTCCTATATACGAGGGTTTTATGACAAATGTGGATTAAATTAAACGTGATTGCCTTCCCAAGTTCCCATCGCAATCACGTTAATTGTGGCATTGATCCCGTATCTTGCATGTGCCATTAATTAGATTAGAGAAGGTCAACGTCCTATTGCTCTCCAACCTCTATCTTCCAGCTCAGGTGAATACTTTTAATCCAAAACCACATTCTCCAACTATCCCCATTCCAATCTCTCTTCCTCCTGAGCACTACCTACAGCTCTCATTCAAAACAAATTAAGATGGCAATGATACTCAATTCCTTTTTGTCCACATTTAGCAAACTAGTCATGCAAATGGTCCAGGATGAGGTCGGCATGCTGCTGGGCATCCCTGGCCAGATCGAGAAGCTCGGCAAGACCGTTTGTGACATCCAATGTGTTCTGGTTGACGCCGAGAGGAAGCAAAGCAAGGGCAATGCCATAGAGCGCTGGATCATTCAGCTCAATGATGTCATGTATGATGCTGATGACATCATTGACCTCTGTCATATCAAGGCAAAGGAGCGTCTTGCTGCTGGCTCCAGTTCTCATTACTCTTCAAATGCTCCTTTTGCTCATGAGATTGGTTCCAAAATAAAGGATATCAATTTCAGGCTAGAGGAGATTGCCAAGAGTAAGGATGATCTGGGTTTGGTCAAATCACAAATCTTTGACGGTCCTTCCAATCAAGTTAGCCGAGTGGACTCGATCATCAGCCGCAAGACTGATCCCTCGGTTTTGCTAGCTGGTATTGTGGGAGAAAAGATTGAAAACGATACTGAGCTACTAGTGAACTGGCTGACCCAAGAAGAGACGAGAGAACTCCTTCCTGTTGCTACTATTCTGGGGATGGGAGGGATAGGGAAGACCACTCTAGCCAAAATGATCTTTAATGATCCGAGAATTGTTGAGGAATTCCAGTTAAAAATTTGGGTATGCATCTCAAAGGAGGTGAAAGGAATAGAAGTGTTGAAGTGTGTGATTCGGGAGGCAGGAGGTGAGCCCGGTGCCGCCCAAGAAAGATCAGAGCTAGTGCCTTTACTTGAGAGGATCATCCAGAATAAAAAGTTCCTTCTTGTTCTCGATGATGTTTGGATAGAGAGCCGAATGGTTTGGGACGACCTATTGTGTGCTCCCATGAGTCCCGGAGCATATGGGAGTAGATTACAACGGGTGGATAAGTTATCTGACATGGATGGTTTGTCCTTATTAATTAAACAGGTATCACTCATAACTATATATGATGGTATTTTACTATTTAGTCCTAATTTGAATTAACATTAGATGTGTCAACCTACTTAGATTTGCTCTATTTTGTTAATGACTTCTTGTTGTTTGAAGCAGCAGGCTGCATCTAGTTTAATTAAGTGTATAATTTTACATGTGCTTGATGAGAAAGAAATACAGTCAGATATAGCATTATTTAAAAGTTTCGAATGCATAACATGCAATATTCACGGGTAACTATACTAGATTGTTCATTTACTGTAAAATTTTAATCTTTCTACATCTATATTTTCTAATGTGAATACAAATTAGTTACTAACTTCATGTGTATATAATTATTTGGCAGGTAGCCCCCAATGGGGTTGAAAGTGAGATTCAGGATCTCATAGAAATCGGAATGCAAATTGTTAAAAAATGTGATGGTTTGCCTCTTGCCATAAAGAGCATAGGCGGTATACTTTGCACAAAAGGCAACACGAGAGGCAACTGGCTAGCAATTCTTCGCAGCAATGTGTGGTCCATGGATGGGCTACCGGGAGATGTCCATCGTGCATTCTATTTGAGCTACGAGGACCTCCCACCCCCTTTGAAGCGATGCTTTATCTCCTTCTCCCTCTTTCGTGAAGATTCTTTGTTTATACCTACACGTTTAATCTATTTATGGCTAGCAGAAGGTTATTTGCAAGATAAGGGAGATTTTTGGGAGTTGGGGCATTTCTATTACAAAGAGTTAATATTGCGAAATTTTTTGGAAGTTTGTAACGGTTACAGTGAGCAGTCAGCATGCAAAATGCATGACCTTTTGTGGTCTTTCGCCCGTCAATTGGGAAAAAATGAGAACTATGTCTTAGGGAAGGGACAAGTTTTATCCAAGTTTGATGGTTCAGTGAAAGTACGACGGTTATCATTAGAAGGAGATGAGGTAAACATTGAAGTAATTAAAAAGGAAAAAGGGTTGAGAACATTATTACTTCAGGATAAACCTGAAATTGCACTTGCTGATCTGTGTAAAGTATTTTCTAAGCTACGCATTTTATATCTATGTGGGTCCAATTGTTGAAAGTTGATCCAAAATTAGCTTTCCATATTTAGAGTTCAGTTGAGAGTTGTTCCAAAAACTAGTCCGTTATATTTGGAGTTCTATCAAGGAGCGTGTAGTGGAGTTAGTGGGTTCTATAATTAGTCATAATGTTTGTAATAGCAGGATAGGTAGTGGGTATTAAGTTTAGAATAAGTTAGTGGGGTGCTAAACTGAGATGATCCAAACTTAGTTGTTGAAGGGCTATAAATTCAGCATGTTGTAATCGAATTAATTAAGAAGTGAAGTTGAATTATTTGTGTCAATCCTTCTTCCTCTGTTTACTCTTCCAACAAAGTGGTATCAGAGCCAGGTTGATCAACTTTGGGGCGTTTTCATGGCAGAAAACGGCAGCACCATGGTGAATGTCACGCAACCAGCAATTCCTCTGTTCAAAGGCGAGAATTATGAGTTTTGGAGCATCAAGATGACGACCTTGTTCAAGTCTCATGGCCTATGGGACTTGATAGCAAATGGAGTTCCTAATCCAGATCCTAATCCGCAAGAGAATCAGAAGAAAGATGCACGAGCGCTGTTTTTCATCCAACAAGCAGTGCATGACACCATCTTCTCGAAAATCGCAGCAGCCACCAACGCAAAGGAGGCATGGACAACCCTGAAAACAGCATTTCAAGGGAGTACTCGAGTCATGGCAATCAAACTTCAAGGCCTACGCAGGGACTTTGAAACATTGCTGATGAACAAGGAAGAATCAGTCCAAATTTTCCTTTCACGAGTACAAGAGGTGGTCAACCAAATTCGAGCATTTGGAGACACCATGGAGGAGAAGACGGTGGTGGCAAAGGTGTTGAGAAGCCTAACACCCAAGTTTGGTCATGTTGTAGCAGCAATTGAAGAATCAAAGGATCTCGCAACGTACACCTTTGATGAACTCATGGGATCACTGCAGACTCATGAAGCAAGGATGTCAAAGGCTGAAGATAAAGGCGACGACAAGGCATTTTACATGAAGGGGGAGTCATCAAGAGGCAGATCTAATGGCTACCCAAGATGCCGAGGCAGAGGAAGAAATAATTCCAGCAGAGGCAGAGGCAATCCCAGCAGAGGAAGAACAAACTCCAGCAGAGGAGGAAGAGGTCGAGGCAGACCAGCAGAAGTACATGATGATTTCAAGAGAGAAGTTCAATGTTACTACTGCAACAAATACGGGCATTATCAAGCAGATTGCTACAAGAAACAAAGAGAAGAAAGCCAAGCCAATTACACAGAAGAAAAGGAGACTCAACCCACACTTTTCATGGCCAGCAGTATAGATGAAAAGATAGACGCAAGCAGCATATGGTTCCTTGACAGCGGCTGCTCAAACCATATATCAGGGTTCAAGCAATTGTTTGTAGATTTCGATGAATCATGCAGATTGAAGGTTAAACTCAGTGATGACAAGTTAATTCAAGTAGAAGGCAAAGAGCCTACAGCCTTTAAAGAAGCAGCACGAAATGAAACATGGCATCAAGAATTGCAAGAAGAATTGGTAGCAGCAGAAACAATGCAAATCAAGCGTACAAGTTATGAAGAACAGAAGGCAGATATTCTAACCAAGGCGTTGGCACTAAGCACATTTGAAAATTTGCGAAAGAAGCTTGGAGTAACCAATTTTGAATCAAGGGGGAGTGTTGAAAGTTGATCCAAAATTAGCTTTCCATATTTAGAGTTCAGTTGAGAGTTGTTCCAAAAACTAGTCCGTTATATTTGGAGTTCTATCAAGGAGCGTGTAGTGGAGTTAGTGGGTTCTATAATTAGTCATAATGTTTGTAATAGCAGGATAGGTAGTGGGTATTAAGTTTAGAATAAGTTAGTGGGGTGCTAAACTGAGATGATCCAAACTTAGTTGTTGAAGGGCTATAAATTCAGCATGTTGTAATCGAATTAATTAAGAAGTGAAGTTGAATTATTTGTGTCAATCCTTCTTCCTCTGTTTACTCTTCCAACACCAATAACTCAAGCTTACCAGATTCTTTGTTTGGCCTTGTCCATCTCAGATACTTAGATGTCAGTAGTTCAAAGTTAAGAACTATTCCAAATGCCATAGAAAATCTGAAAAATTTAGTATGGTTGAATTGCATAGACTGCATTGAGTTGTCGCACATCCCCCAAAGTATTACTAGTCTACGAGAACTGAGGGGGGTTTCTTTTATAGGTACAAAGGTCGAGGCAATCCCAACTGGATTAAATAATCTTGAAAACCTCACTAATCTATTTGGCTTCAAGCCACACAAGAATAGTATGGAGGGATTTAGTAGCCTAGATGGGTTAGAATCTCTATCACAACTAGTTCATCTTCGTTTAGATGGCTTAGAGAAAGTATCTGATAGGAACATAGCAAAAGGAGCTAATCTTAGTAGCAAGAATCAGTTGAAGTATCTATACCTTGGCTACACTTTCTTGAGCTTGAAAGAACAGCTTTCTCAAACTAACGAGAAACAGATGACAACTGAGGATGTTTTAAATGAGCTTTGTCCTCCACCTTCTCTAGAATCTCTTGTAATTGTAAATTACTTTGGTAGATGCCTTCCCAATTGGTTGAATTTGGGAGCTGCCTTTCCAAACTTGACATCTATTTATATTGAGAGATGTGCTTGCTTTGAGGAGCTGGCCCCGTTAGGCCAACTCCCCAATTTGGATTCCCTTCAAATGAAATTTGTATATTCAGTCGTGAGTGTGGGAGAAGAGTTCATGTTGGGCGATAACCAAAGCAAAGATATAATAGATACGAGTTATGCTGCCAAGTTGGCATTTCCCAAATTGAGTAAACTATCCTTCTGGGATATGACCAATTGGAAAGAATGGGAGTGGAATAAGAGACAACCAGCCATGCCCAAATTGAAGAAATTGCAAGTTTGTCGCTGTCCCCAGTTGAGATCTCTTCTGGATGGTCTTTCGCAACATGCTACTTCCTTAGAGTCCCTAGAAATTTTCAATAGTGACAATCTGATTACCATAGAGAACCTCCCATCTATCAAAGATATACATGTTGGGAGAAATCCAATCCTAGAGAGAATTTCAAATTTACCCAGCATCTCATATATTGGAATTGCACATTGCCCCAATCTAAAAGCTGTGGAGAACCTTAAAACTTTACAACGGATGGTTTTATGGGATTTTGAAATGGAAACCCTCCCGGATTACTTGGCAATGGCAATGCCACAGAAGCTAAGAATCAACTGTAGTGAGGAGTTGCTGCTGAAGATTGCAAGGGAAGGAGAAAGTGGTTCCCAATGGAATAAATTTAAGCACATTCCCAATGTGACTATCAATTCACGCGATGGATCTTTCTCTGCTACTTACAAGAAGACACCGTTCAGCTTTACCACCAATATAAGCACAAGGTTAGTAGCTATTTAATTATTTTATAAGTACAAATAGCACCTATACAACCGAATTAGTACTATACCAGTACAGCCAGTCCTGTGCAATTCTTGTTTTTAATTATCAATGTAACGAATTGATAAATGTTCAACAAAACCGAGAGTATGGTCTTTCTAAGCAGTAAGCACCTTACTTGATAACTATCTGTCTTTATATAAAATAAATATGGACATATTATTTATTTTCAAATACGAAAACAGATTGAGTTAACATGATACAAATTTGCATGATATTGTTGGAATGCATCATATATTGCATTCACAAATTGTACAAATTTTACAGATTTTATGTTCTCAACGTGTTTTCTTCCATAACGAAGAAAATCCGAGGATTTTATTTCATCACATAACTAGTCAATTAAGGCATTGAGCCGTTGTTGGGATGCATGTATGTTGTTTTATGACGAAAATGTGTTATTAGCACTATTTAATATTATTACTTGCTTTCTTTCATTTGCAGTATATATATCACTTAATTTGTGATTATCTAGAGTTATCTAATGTAAGTATATAGTTTCAGTAAACCGTTAGATATATAGGACAAAGAAAAATAGAAAAAAAAAAATTAGAAACTTAAAAGCAAACATTTGTGTTTTTTCATTTAATGCACTATATATAACAATTAAGTTTCCGTACTACAATGCTTATTTATCTTTCATGTTTGTGTTTTGTAGATAGAGCAACTAATTAAACGCGTCAAGGTTGAGATTGCAAAAGAGCAGTGAGGATAAAATAAAGAATTATGTTCAACCGATACCTTTTCAATTTTGGATCGCGAAATAACGGTGAGCCATGCCGATGCCTTTCCAATTTTAGGTCCCTTAATTTATTATATCATATCATTTATATTAAACATATATCCAATTAGTATGATCCATGTATACAAATTTATGTAAAGTATGTGCGAACAGTATGTTTCTTCTTAGTATACTGTTAGGCCATGATCAGTACCGGTGAAGTGGTCCAGATGGTACCACTGTTAGTTCCTTTTCAAGATTCTGATTATTGATATGATAATCGGTTGTACTTATTAGTGCCTTGAGATGTAATAGGCTACATGATTCAATTGGTAAATTACTGATGTAAAAAATTGAATGAACAGGAAGTGCCAGCTAGGGTTTTCATGCCCCTGGTTGAGTGCCCCTCAAGCCATTGCAAAGTTAACAAGGTGAAAGGAAATCTCATGCTGCAACAGTGCGCTTCCAAATTCTTAAATTCCAAGAGGTATTTTCTTCCAAAAATTCTCTCTAATTCTCTCTAATTTCACTAATTTATTATTCTTCTGGAAAACTATTGTAGTTAAACTGTGCTGTTTATGTTTTTCAGGCCAAATTACAGGAGCTAGCTGAGCATGTGCCAAAGGGGCACATACCCCATGCACTGACTGTTCATTTTCGAGGGGAAGTCACTCGGAAGGTTGGTATCCTTCTGTATTTTTTATATTTTAATATGTTTTTCCTTTGTTCAAGACTTTCATATACTTGTTACATGCATTTGTATTGCTACTGATACAAATGAAGATAAATTGGTACTGATACACAAAACAAAGAGTAAGTGAAACAATTAGAACAAATGAAGATAAATTGGTACTGATACACAAAACAAAGAGTAAGTGAAACAAGAACAAATCAAGATAAATTGGTACTGATGCATGTTTATTCTCCTTAAAAATACATGCATTTGATATATTTTTGTTGCGTCCCAATTCATTTAAAAAGGACTTATTTGTAGTATTGTTCTTTCTTTTAATTTGCATGTTTTATTTGGACCTGTTTGTAATTTGTGTAGACCAAATAAACTCATCTGTGTAATTTACTGTTCAAAAGAGAAAAATAGAAAATTGACTTACGCCTCCAAAATTAGCGTTGTGTCTGTGTTATCTGTGTTGCTCAAAAACCCTACAATTTTCATTCTGTCAGGTTACACCGGGAGATTTTAGTAGAGTTATCAGGCATCTTTTTGCCAATTCCATACACTGGGTTCAGAGCAATGCGAGCCGGTTTGGTTGCTTGAAGATAGGGAAGATCCAGCTGAATCAGAGTTATCTTTGGAGAAAATTGGAGAAGAGCCATGTATGGATGAATCGGAGAAAAGGAAAGAATGCAGCCATGTTGAAGTACAGAGGGAGGAAAATAAGGCTATTTCAGAAGAGATATCACAATGTAATGTAGATCCACTAGATCCACTAGAAGCTTGTTTTCTTTCTCTGGGCTTGTTGCTGTTCTTAATTTGGAGATAATAATCGTACTTTGGTTTGTCAAAATTATAGTGAAGTACAGAGAGTAGTAGGGATAAATGTAATATGTTTAGTTCTATTTTGTTTTCATGTTTGTTCTCATTTAAAAGAAAATGTTGTTTGCCAGTAAGTATGGATGCAGGCCTATAGATTGACTTTGTTTCTGGGTGGTTGGGTTTCAATCCTAGCTTTTGACAATTTAGGATAGGTTTATGGGGCTCATTTCCATGACATCAGGTCGGCTGATCTAATTATGTTGTGATGCAATTAGTATTTCATATGATTGAGGAAACCTTGATGGTTAAATTATACTTTCATCTGGGCTGTGTAATAGTATTTTTTACTATTTTGCACCAATTTCTTGAGGGGCATGACAGTGGAAACCTTGTTGCTAGTCAGTTTAAATCATTAAAATATTTACCACTTAAAGGCTTGAGAAACAAAATTTGAAGACTTAAATGTCAGGTTTAAATGATTGACACGATTACTTTAAAGAGTTGTAAACAAAAATATAAAGGCTTGAGAAACAAAATTTAAAGTGCCTATGGGCTTTAACCATCAAAAATTTTTTTTTGATAAGTTAAATGTCAGGTTTAAAGGCTTCACATGATTACTTTAAAGGATTATAGACAGAAGTTTCCTATTTATCTATCTTTAAATAGATAAAAAAAAATTACTTTCTGTGAGGATACAAATAGATTTTTCTCAGAGTGACATTATTTTCATATTAATAATTTATGTATTTTTGACAGCTTCACTACAAATGCAAACTTGGATGAGCTATTACCATAAGGCTTTATAGAGAGAACAAAGGGTAAGGGATTGGTGTGACCGAGTTCGGTCCCACAAACAGAGATCCTGACCCACCCTTCACTGGGAGTATTTCTGGTGCATTGCGGCTGGAACTCCATTCTAGAATTCCTTTGGTATGGTGTACCGATGATACCTTGGCCACTTTATGCAAGAGCAGAGTTTGAATACATTTGTTATGGTTCAAGAAATGGGTGTTGCTTTGGAACTAAAATTGGATGTAAGAAAGAACAATTGTGTGAATGCTGATGGATGGTTCTGATGAAGGGAAGAGTGTAAGCGCAAAAACAGAAGAGGTGAAAAGAGAATTTAGGAAGGCAGTGGAGAAAGGAGGGACCTCTTATGCTTATTTGCAAAAACTTCTGGATGAAATTGGGAAATTAAATTTTGAGAATAGATGAAATTTCTGTTTATAATTAGATTGATTTAGCTTGTCAGCATCACTCCAAATTAAATTTTGAGAATAGATGAACGGTTCGGATCGATTGTTTAGACCTTAAAAATGTTGAAAGTTGATCCAAAATTAGCTCTCTCTATTTAGAATTCTGCTGTAGTTGTTTTTAGAAGCATGAACGTGTGTTAGTGGATTAGTGGTCTCTAAATATAGGTGTATGTAGTAGGATTAGTGGGTTCTATAATTAGTCATGTAGTAGCAGGATAGGTGCAGGTGTTAGTTCTATTTTGGGGACTGTTTGTAATAGCAGAACAAGGTAGTGGGGTACTAAATTTGGATGATCCAAACTTAGGTGTTGTAGGGCTATATATTCAGCATATTGTAATCGAATTAATTAAGAAGTGAAGTTGAATTATTTGTGTCAATCCTTCTTCCTCTGTTTACTCTTCCAACAAAGTGGTATCAGAGCCAGGTTGATCAACTTTGGGGCGTTTTCATGGCAGAAAACGGCAGCACCATCGTGAATGTCATGCAACCAGCAATTCCGCTGTTCAAAGGCGAGAATTATGAGTTTTGGAGTATCAAGATGTCAACCTTGTTCAAGTCTCATGGCCTATGGGATTTGGTTAACAATGGTCCACCAGTTTCAGATCCGAACCAACAAGAAAATCAGAAGAAAGATGCAAGGGCGCTATTCTTCATCCAACAAGCAGTGCATGACACCATCTTCTCAAAAATTGCAGCAGCCACCAACGCAAAGGAGGCATGGACAACCCTGAAAACAGCATTTCAAGGGAGTACTCGAGTCATGGCAATCAAACTTCAAGGCCTACGCAGGGACTTTGAAACATTGCAGATGAACAAGGAGGAATCCGTGCAAATTTTCCTCTCAAGAGTACAAGAGGTGGTCAACCAAATTCGAGCATTTGGAGACACCATGGAAGAGAAGACGGTTGTGGGGAAGGTGTTAAGGAGCCTAACACCCAAGTTTGATCATGTAGTGGCAGCAATTGAAGAATCAAAGGATCTCGCAACGTACACCTTTGATGAACTCATGGGATCACTGCAGACTCATGAAGCAAGGATGTCAAAGGCTGAAGATAAAGGCGACGACAAGGCATTTTACATGAAGGGGGAGTCATCAAGAGGCAGATCTAATGGCTACCCAAGAGGCCGAGGCAGAGGAAGAAACAATTCCAGCAGAGGCAGCCACAATCCCAGCAGAGGACGGGCTAATTCCAGCAGAGGAGGTAGAAGCAATCAAGCAAATTCATACGACGATTCCAAGAGGGATGTTCAATGCTATTATTGCAACAAGTATGGGCACTACCAAGCAGAATGCTACAAGAAGCAAAGAGAAGAGAGTCAAGCAAATTATATAGAAGAGGAGGATACGCAACCAACTCTCTTCATGGCCAGCAGCGCAGTTGACAAAGTTGATGCAAGCAGTAGCTGGTTTCTCGATAGCGGGTGTTCAAATCACATGTCCAGATTCAAGCAGTTGTTTGAAGACTTGGATGAAACATGCAAGTTGGAAGTAGAGCAAGAGCATGGCAGCATCTTTGTCTCTCAAAGAAAGTATGAAAAGGATTTGCTAAAGAAGTTTGGCATGCATAGTTGCAAGGCAGCAGCTACACCGATGAACAATAATGAAAAGCTTGTAAAAGATGATGGCACAGGGCCATGTGATGAAACCAAGTTTAGGAGTTTAGTTGGAGGCTTGATTTATTTAACCCACACAAGACCAGATATAAGTTTTGCAGTAGGGGTGATATCTAGGCATATGCACAATCCAACTAAACACCATTTTGGAGCAGCAAAGAGAGTATTGAAGTACATCTCGGGTACAACTGATTTCGGACTTTGGTATGACAACACAAATTCCTTTGAGCTAGTTGGCTATAGTGACAGCAATTGGGCAGGGTGTTCTGAAGATAGAAGAAGCACCTCAGGTCACATTTTCTCCCTTGGATCCAGTGCAATAAGTTGGAGCTCAAAGAAGCAAGCAACAGTAGCGCTCTCATCCTCAGAAGCTGAGTACATTGCAAGCAATTCAGCAGCTTGTCAAGCAGTTTGGCTTAGAAGAATACTTGAAGATGTTGGACAGGTGCAGCAGCAACCTACACGAATTTTCTGTGACAATCAATCAGCCATAGCAATGTCAAAGAACCCGGTGTTCCATGGAAGGTCAAAGCACATCGACATTCGACTTCATTTCGTCAGAGATCTAGTGCCAGAGAAGATAGTTGAGCTAAAGTTTGTTACTCCAGAAAATCAGAAGGCAGATATTCTAACCAAGACATTGGCACTAAGCACATTTGAAAATTTGTGAAAGAAGCTTGGAGTAACCAATTTTGAATCAAGGGGGAGTGTTGAAAGTTGATCCAAAATTAGCTCTCTCTATTTAGAATTCTGCTGTAGTTGTTTTTAGAAGCATGAATGTGTGTTAGTGGACTAGTGGTCTCTAAATATAGGTGTGTATGTAGTAGGATTAGTGGGTTCTATAATTAGTCATGTATTAGCAGGATAGGTGCAGGTGTTAGTTCTATTTTGGGGACTGTTTGTAATAGCAGAACAAGGTAGTGGGGTACTAAATTTGGATGATCCAAACTTAGGTGTTGTAGGGCTATATATTCAGCATATTGTAATCGAATTAATTAAGAAGTGAAGTTGAATTATTTGTGTCAATCCTTCTTCCTCTGTTTACTCTTCCAACAAAAAACATATATATGACTTATAAGCATATGCCATGATATGTTTATATAAGTAGCATAACCGGACTCTATCTCAATTTTCTTTCAATACAAAATATAATCAGTCAATCGGATGATTAATTAATTAGCCCTTTAATTCAGGCTTTTTTTTAATGAAAATATAACCGTGTATGAATGTTGGACCATATTTATACACGGTTCTATTAAAAATTGTGTATGCAAATTAGAGGTCATTTTCAGACGTTCGCTTTCTTAATTTAAATCGGAATTAATGGAAATTTTGAGAAAACGTGTATGATAAGCGTTTTTGTAGTATTGTGCATGCTTCAATTTACTACAATGGGTCATTTTGATGAAATTTTGGAATGCTGCTTGAATAATATACAACCGACGTCATTATTTAAATTTATGTACCCTATTTTATATTATTTATTTAGTATATTTATGGCCTTTATTTATTAATTCCAACGGATTCATATATGAAAATGTTATCTATCCGGCTCTAATCTATAATATATTGACTGTTGAGGTATATATTAATCAGGCAATTAATACCCTTGTTGGGTCTAGAAAAGCCCATCTCTTAAGATTAAGCCCAGACAATTTCCACTAAATAGCGACACTCCAAATTTGTTTTGTTGAACCCATAAATGTAGGCATTAATAGGACCAATTAATCCAAATCAGAATATTCCATTAATTGGGGACCTGGGTGTAAAAAAGACACAGAAGCAGTAGCAGCCATAGTGACAAATGAATAGTTTGGATTTGATTCGGCAGAGTGAAAAATTCATGGTTCGGAAATAATTCGGGTATAATTCATTCAGTATCACAAGGAGCAAAAAATAAAAAACCCAAAAAAGACCTAAATTTTTTTTTTTTGCTATTTATTCGCTAATAAAATGTATTATACGTATTTTTTTTTGCATTTTATTAGATGTTCGGTTAAAAAACGTTGAAAAAACAAATTAAACGTGAATTAAACGCAAATAAACTCCCGCGAATTGTATTACTATGTAGCAAGACATGATGGGCTGCCGAACTGGGACAAGTATCCTCTCCATTACTGTAAAAGATTCCATTCACTTTACGGTTTGAGATTAACTCTCAGCCGCTTTGAGATTCGGACTGACGGAGGGGGCAGTATTATTGGGCTTTGAGATTCGTGCCAAGTTAAAAAGAACGGTTCAGATCAAGTAATTGTAAAAGATTCCCTATTACGGTACCGGGGAGGATCTGAATTTGCCGAACTGTTGGACATTTGCAGAAATACCCATTAAATTTCTGTGCTTTGCAAAATCTCAAACCAAAAATATTGATTCCCCAATCCCTAGTGCTAACCTTCACCAGATCCTACTCTAATCCACCTCCCTTGCTCCTTTCTTAGATTTCCAATTCTCCGTAGCTCAACAGAGCGTAACACTTCGTGTGGCACGTACCTGACAAACTGATATCTCAAATAAAACTGTGTAGGTCCCATCTTTCGACTCGCTTTAGATTTTAACATGCAGGCACCAACATAGAGGATCTAAACTCTCTCCCTTTTCATCTTTTCTCTCCTCTCTTCTTTTTCAGTTTTCCGATTAACCGTGGCTCAACATACTGTACTACTTAGTGTGGTAGGCTATATGATAAGTAGGGGTGTTCATTGGATCCGGTTTAAACGGTTCAGTTTTTCCAGTTAAATGGATCGATTCGGTTCATTTTTTAAAACTAATTTAATATTTCGGTTCGGTATGGTTTAGAAATTGTAAAACCGGTTAGACCGAACCGATCAAAATTTTTAAACTCATCACCCTTTGGAACCAAACATTTAAAATAATTCAAAAATTACGACAAAATGGATATTGCTTGGTTCGATTTAAACCGGCTCAACCGAAAAAATATATAAAAAAATAACAAAGAAATATTTATTTTTATGATTAATATCCTATTTCGGTTCAACCGAACAAACCGAATTTACTTGAGTTCTTATTTGGTTTTGATTATATTTTTGTTCTGTTCAGTTTAATTTTTGAAAACCGAATAAAACTTTAATTTGCTTATTTAGTTCGATTTGAACCGATCCGAACCGATAAACACCCATATTGATAAGTTGAGTTCTCCAAGAAATCTATGTGGGTTTTTTCAAAAAAGAAAAAAAGAAATCTATGTAGGTCCTATCTATCGACTCGCTCTACATTTAAACACACAGGACTGACCATAGAGGATCCAAACTCTCTCCCTTTCTCCTCCTCTCCTCTCCTCTCTTCTTTCTCACCTCTGCAACGAACAGCAACCAATTTGGGGGTTACTGTTGAAGAATGGAAATTGAATCAAGGAGATAGAGAAATAGGCAGAAGGGGCAGAAATGAAGGGCAGGGTCCGTTAATCACTGCAGGTGGGTCCCCAACGAGAGGATTGGAAGTTGGGGCATAGCGCACGTCTAGCACGTGACTCTGAAAGGAGAAGAACTGGAGTTCCGACTGGAGAGGAATAAGGCTATCTACCGCTGCCAACATTGTATTCGGTTAGACGGTTGTTTCTTTATCATTCTGTTATGGCGGGACGACTTTCTCCCAAATGCCAATTGTATCCGCACTGTTTACTTTTTCTTACTAATTAGATCGCCTATATAAGGCCAGTAGTTCTGTGTATTTGGATTATGCAATTTTGATATGAATTAGGCGAATGGCTGCTTACCTTCGACCTTGCTTTTAGCTTGTCAGAACCTTCTTCCTTGGCATTTATACAAATTACTCCTTATTTCTTCTCTATTTCTCTTCAATCTCTTTTCAATCTCTCTTCAATTTTCTTTTTACTTCTTATTATCCCATTTGTGCTGTTTCAACGATTAAGTTCGTTGCAAGTGGTATCAGAGCTTCTCGGTTGCAGCTGGGAAGCAGTTATACTGAGGAGCCATGCCGCCAAAACAAAAAATTAACGAGGCGACTGATGATATCTCTATGGATCTGATTGCGATCAATGATCGGATCTCTCAGCTAGCTCGCGACTCTCAATTTTCTCAACAAACTCGCGACGATCAGATTCAAGCTCAGTTCAGAGAACAAGCGAATCAGATGGCTGAATTGAGAATGGCCTTTACTGAGTTTTCGCTGATGATCAAAGAAGTGGTAATGGATAAGTTTGGTGATATAAGTCAAAACAGCAACACTGGTCATCGTACAGACAGCAGAGTTAGGGATACTGGTAGAGGCAATCCGTATCAAGACCAACAAAGGGGGTTCATGCCTCGTATTGAAATGCCTGTATTTGATGGGAGCAAGGCCAGTGAATGGTTGGAGCGTTGTAATTTCTATTTCAACTACTACCAGACAGCAGAGTTATACAAGGTGGGCTTGGCTACCATGAATTTCATTGGTGATGCTGAAGAGTGGTATAGCTGCTACCGACTTGAACATCCAAACCCGACATGGCCAGCATTGGTAAACTCCTTATTTGAGCATTTCAAAGTGAGATGCCATCTCAACCCTGTGGTTCAATTTAAAAGGGTACAGCAAACCAGTACAGTGGAGGAGTATATTAGAGAATTCCAAAGAGCAAAATCCAGGTTACTGGTAGAAACTGGTATTACACAGGAGTAATTTTTTGTGTGGAGCTTTATTTGTGGGTTGAGAGAAGAGATTCAAAATTCCATGACTTTATTCAAACCCCAGACCTTGAGTGAGGCATTCAACCTAGCTCTTGAACTTGAAGTAGTAGTGGGACCTATGGACAAGAAACCTTTATTTCTTATATCACAAGGGCAAATAAGCTATAAACCACCACCTAACCCCAATTACAAACCAATGAGACCACCTGAAGGGTATGTAAGAAAAAATGCTGAAAACCCCTTCCAAAACTCTCAAATATACAAACCACCTCATAAAAATATGACCAATTTAACCTTGGATCAGAAAAGGGCATTGGGCCTTTGTTTTAGGTGCAATGAGAAATGGGGTCAAGGGCACAAATGTAGTAAAGGATTGCATGCTCTTGAGAGAGAGGAGGATGAGGAGTTTGAAGATAGAGAAGTAGAAGAAGGGGGTCAAACAGTTAAATATTCTCACAATGAAAATGAGGAAGAAGAGGAAATAGCCACATTGAGTGTGGGCAAGGGTACAGGCAGTTTTACTCCAAAGTATAAAGGGCAAATTGGTAAAGTGCCTGTGAGATTGTTGATTGACACAGGTGCTACACATTCTTTCATTCACCCCAGCATAGCTCAAGAATTGAAGTTGCAGACCACACCTACAACAACTCTGATGGTTAGGAGTGCAAGTGGAGAGAAATTGGCTACTAATAACATTTGTAAGGATGTTCAATTTAGCATTCAAGGTCATCAATTTTGTGCTGATTTCAAACTTTTGGAAGTCCAGGGATATGATGTGATACTAGGTGTTGATTGGTTAGCCAATTTGGGTGAGATTAGAATGAATCTCCTGAAGGGAGTATTTGTAGTTGAAAATGAGGGCAAAGTGGTGAAATTGAGGAATGAAAATAAAGAGCATGAGTTAAAAGTCTGTGAGGGATTCCTTAATGTGGAAAATGAGAACTTATTGGGAAATGAAGTCTATTTGGCACATCTATACAAGGTAGAAGAGAATGTTGAGGAGAAGTCAGATGTACTTGACCCAAAAGTGAAGAAGGTGTTGGAAGAATTTCAAGAAGTTTTTGAAGAACCAAAACAACTACCACCAAAAAGACCTACAGACCACAAAATCCACCTGCTACCTGATGCCAATCCAATCAATTTGAGACCTTATAGAATGTCCCATTTTCAGAAACTTGAGGTAGAGAAGATAGTACAAGACCTATTAGAGAAATCCTTTATACAACCTAGTGTGAGCTCTTACTCTTCCCCAGTTCTCTTGGTTAAAAAGAAGGATAATTCATGGAGGATGTGTGTGGATTATAGAAGATTGAATGAGGGTACTGTGAAGAACAAATTTCACATACCTATCATAGAAGATTTGTTAGATGAACTCAATGGAGCCTATTACTTCTCTAAATTGGATCTTAGGGCAGGATACCACCAGATTAGGATGGCAGAAGCTGACATACACAAGACTGCCTTCCAAACACATGAAGGACTGTATGAATTTACAGTTATGCCCTTTGGTTTAACAAATGCCCCAGCCACATTCCAATCATTGATGAATAGCATTTTCAAACCATTTTTGAGAAAGTTTGTATTGGTTTTTTTTGATGATATATTAGTATATAGTCAGGATTTAAACTCTCATTTACTTCACCTCAAAACTGTCTTCCAAACCTTGAGACAGCATCAGTTATCAGTCAAAAGATCTAAGTGTGAGTTTGGGGTATCACAAATTGAGTATTTAGGTCATATCATATCAAAAAAAGGGGTAGCCACAGATCCAAGTAAAATTGAGTCAATGGTCAATTGGCCAATTCCAAAAACTATTAAGGGGTTAAGAGGCTTTTTGGGGCTTACAGGATATTATAGAAAGTTTATCAAGGGTTATGGAATTATTTCCAAGCCTCTTACTGATCTTTTGAAAAAGAATTCCTTTAGGTGGCATGAAACAGCACAACTAGCCTTTGAGCAACTGAAGAAGGCCATGGTGGAAGCCCCAGTTCTCAAACTCCCTGATTTCACCCAACCATTTGTGATAGAGACTGATGCAAGCAATGATGGCATAGGAGCAGTATTGATGCAGTCAAAGAGACCAGTGGCATTTCTGAGTAAAAAATTGGGTGTGAAGAACCAGTCCTTGTCCACCTATGAAAAAGAATTGTTGGCTTTATTCACTGCAGTTCAGAAATGGAGGCACTACTTGTTAGGTACTGAATTTATCATTAAAACCGACCAAATTAGCCTAAAGTACTTATTGGAGCAAAGAGTCAATACCCCCATGCAACATAAAGGGCTTAGCAAATTATTGGGGTTAAATTACAAAATTGAGTACAAGAAGGGGGTTGATAATAAAGTTGCTGATGCATTGTCAAGGAGGGAGAGGACAGTAAAGAAGAAGGTTGGGAAATTCCAGAATTAAACATGGTTAGTGAGTTAGTACCTAGTTGGATCCAAGATATTAAAGCTAGTTATGAAGGTGATAAGTGGATTGAGACAATGAGGCTGAAGTTGAAAGAAAAAGGGACTCAAAATGAAACATCACATTTTTCTGAATATCAAGGGGTGTTAAGGTACAAAGGGAGAATTTGTGTGGGCTCAGGAGATGGTTGGAGACAGAAATTGTTGCAAGAGATGCATGGTTCAACTTTAGGGGGGCACTCAGGCATTACAGCAACTTACCAAAGGTTAAAAAGGTATTATTGGCCTTTATTGAAGGAGACAGTACATACCTTTGTTCAACAATGTGCTAACTGTCAAATCAATAAAAATGAGCATACGGCATACCCTGGACTGATTCAACCCCTGCCCATACCTAATGAAGCTTGGTGTAGCATAGGAATGGATTTTGTGACAGGTTTACCCAAGTCAAAAGGTTATGAGGTCATTTTGGTAGTTGTAGACCGGTTGACCAAGTATGCCCACTTCATACCTCTAACTCACCCTTTCTCAGCTGCTAGTGTAGCACAAGCTTTTATGGATCACGTATACAAATTACATGGCCTACCTGGTAATATCGTGTCAGACCGAGACCCAGTGTTCACTAGTAAATTTTGGAGCGAGCTCATGGCCAAATTAGGAGTTCAGTTAAACATGAGTACCTCATATCACCCTCAATCCGATGGACAAACTGAAAAAGTTAACCAATGTTTGGAGCAATATTTGAGAGCCATGGTTTATGATAAGCAAAGTAGGTGGAAGGAGTATGTAACATTGGCCGAGTGGTGGTATAACTCGAATTGGCATAGTGCCATTAAAATGACACCCTTTGAGGCTCTCTACGGCTATGCACCTCCCCAATTAGCCATGGGTAGTATACCGAAAAGTCAAGTGGAGGCAGTTAATATCTTTATGAGGGATAGACAGTTTACATTAGCTCAGTTAAAGGAAAACCTCAGAAAATCCCAGGATCGCATGAGGAAGAACGAAGATAAGCACCGGAGTGAACGACATTTTGCAATAGGCGATTGGGTTTACCTTAAATTGCAGCCGTATCGCCAGGTTTCAGTGGGAGGAAAACGCAACCAGAAGCTCAGCTCTCAATTTTATGGTCCCTTTGAAATCCTTCAGAAAATCGGTAATGTCGCTTATCGATTAAATCTTCCTCCAAACTCCCAAATTCACCCTGTGTTTCATGTATCTCAACTCAAAGGCAAGCTCGGTGACACTCAAATTCCTTCTCCAATCTTACCGGTAGTTGGCCCAGGAATTACAATTGAAATCGAGCCTGAAGTGATTTTAGCTCGCCGGATGGTGAAACGGAAGAACGCGGCACATACACAAGTGTTGGTTCAGTGGAAAAATCAGTCCCAGGATGATGCCATATGGGAGGATTACGATCTAATAGCCCAGAAATTTCCTAATTTGGTTCGTGGGGACACGAATTTGGTTAAGGGGGGAGGAGTGCAACGAACAGCAACCAATTTGGGGGTTACTGTTGAAGAATGGCAATTGAATCAAGGAGATAGAGAAATAGGCAGAAGGGGCAGAAATGAAGGGCAGGGTCCGTTAATCACTGCAGGTGGGTCCCCAACGAGAGGATTGGAAGTTGGGGCATAGCGCACGTCTAGCACGTGACTCTGAAAGGAGAAGAACTGGAGTTCCGACTGGAGAGGAATAAGGCTATCTACCGCTGCCAACATTGTATTCGGTTAGACGGTTGTTTCTTTATCATTCTGTTATGGCGGGACGACTTTCTCCCAAATGCCAATTGTATCCGCACTGTTTACTTTTTCTTACTAATTAGATCGCCTATATAAGGCCAGTAGTTCTGTGTATTTGGATTATGCAATTTTGATATGAATTAGGCGAATGGCTGCTTGCCTTCGACCTTGAGTTTAGCTTGTCAGAACTTTCTTCCTTGGCATTTATACAAATTACTCCTTATTTCTTCTCTATTTCTCTTCAATCTCTTTTCAATCTCTCTTCAATTTTCTTTTTACTTCTTATTATCCCATTTGTGCTGTTTCAACGATTAAGTTCGTTGCAACCTCCAAATCTCGACAAAACACTTCTCAAATGGAGACCGAGAAATCTGAAACCCCAATCGAAACCTCCACCAAATCAGGCACCAGATCAAAACCCAAAACCCGAAACCCAAAATCCAAATTCAAGAAATCGAAATCCGAATCTGCATCTGCTGCTACGATAATCTACGTGCCAGTGCTGGTACAGAACATCCCGTCGGACACCTCCACCGCCACCACCGCCACCACCGCCAAATCCGGGAAGTCGGTTAAGGCGGCGCAACCGGTGTTGAATGAACAACAGATGAAGGACTGGCGGTGCCAGGCCGACGATTGTACGGCTGATGCGACGACTGTTGGGAGGTACTACCAGAGGCACCGGTTTTGAATGCACAACAGATGAAGGACTGGCGGTGCCAGGCCGACGATTGTACGGCTGATGCGACGACTGTTGGGAGGTACTATCAGAGGCACCGGATTTGCCCGGAGCACTCAAAGGCACCGTCGGTGCTTTTCAATGGGACCCAGCAGCGGTACTGCCAGCAATGCAGCAGGTATCATATCTAGATCTCTGTAATTTTATTTTGAATAGTATTGTAATTAGCTAATTTAAGAATTTACTGGTATATAATTTTAATAGCAACGGTACTGTCAGCAATGCCCCATTATGTACTGGTATATAATTTAAGAATTTAATAGATTATGAGTAATTATCTACTAGGCAGGTCAGGTCTGGGAATATATAACTTAAGAATTTAAGAGATGATAAGTAATTATCTACTGGTAATCTAATCAGTATTACTTGGGATGCCCCGAGTTCAATTTATCTACTGGTATGCAAACCAATTTGATTCATTTTAAATGATGCTATGTGTTAATATTACTTTGTGAGCTTGTGTTTATATAGTTCTCTTAGGTAAGATTTACATTTGCATAGGGGATGGTTAAAGCTGATGTACTTACTCTTAAAACATTAGTGTGGTGACATATTTCGGGGAAATTAATCGCAAAACTATTCCGCATAATATATTTGAAAACCTTGGGATGCCATGATTTATTTTTGGCAAATTTCGATAGAGGTCACTATACTTTGTCCTTTGTTACGAATTGGTCATTCAAGTTTGATTTGTCTCTTTGTGACTAGTGAACTTTTCATTTGTCCCAATCAAGTCACTTTATAACTTTTTTGTCCAAAATATTAACGGAATATACTCATTCCGTTAAAAATACTAATGGAATATGCTCATTTCGTCAAAAATACTAACGGAATATGTTCATTCTGTCAAAAATACTAACGTAAAAGTTATATTTTATTAATTTTTTGGATGAAAAAGTTATAAAATGACTTGATTTGAACAAATGAAAAGTTTAGTGGCCACAAATGAACAAATCGAACTTGAGTGACTAATTTATGACAATGGACAAAGTTTAGTGACCTCCAGTGACATTTACCCTTTATTTTTTTATTTCTGGGATTACATTTAGATTTACAAGAAAAACTTAGGTTTTGGCAAAACATGCTAGTTTTTACATGCATTGACCTATAAAAGCAATATCATGCAACATGGTATTAAATAAACAAAAATAAATAATTTAAGGATTGGAGTAGAACTAGGGTGTTCTTAAACTCACCAAGCCTTTTGGAGAGCTTAACTCCAAAACCTATCGGATTAATTTCAATGACGAATCCAAACTGTTGAAATCAATCTACTTCACGAGTGATGCGTTTACATATCAAATTTATAAATTTTCGAATTAATTCAACATAAAGTCAAACGGTCAAAAAAGATAAAAAATGAATGTTTTAAAATTAACTTATAAACCTTCTTTTTTTTTACTGCTTGACTTTATGCTAAATTAATTTGAAAATTTATAAAATCCCACATGTTAATGTATCACTCGTGAACTGGATTGGTTTCAACGGTTTCGATTTATCATTTGAAGGCATTACGATAGGTTATGAAGTTAAGCTCACTAATGGATTGGTGAGCTTAAGAATACCCTAGTTCTACTCTAAGAATTGTTTCTATGTTTCCTTTACATTTGATATTAAATCTTGGAGAACATGAAATGGGCAGGTTTCATGAATTGACGGAGTTTGATGGGTCAAGGAGGAGTTGTCGGCGCCAGTTGTGCCGCCGACGCCTCCTCCGCACTCTCAACACCTTATCCAGTGAAGAGGTGGAGCAGATGTAATATCTTTCATAGCCTATCGGGTCTCTTCATCTTACCATGCATATCAGGTACATATCTAACATTTATGTGGGGGTTCACCATTTTATTGTTAGAAGAAGTTGAGTTGAGTGAGGCTATGGTACTATGGATCAATATCTTCATTTTCGAAGTCTAAATAATTGATGTGAACCGTTCAACATTGAACAGTTCAGATGACTATTTGGGTTTTGGAAACGAAACTTTTCATCCGTAGTACGGACCAATTTGCGCTATCCATAGTACCAGAGCCTCACTCTTAGAAGTTATAATAAAATTACAGAGTTTATTGGTGCTATAATAAAATGTTAACTGTATTAACATTTCGATATATATATATATATATACAGAGGTTGGCTAATGTCATAACGTTATAACTTCGGCCGAAGTTATAACGAGTCATTTTTGCAATTTCAAAATCCAAACAACCGATCCGAACCGTTCAACATGTTCTAAATATTGAAATGTGCTTGGAGACCAAATTTTACATTTTTTGGAATTTTGTTACTATTTATTAAGCCACTTTGAAAATACTGATCCGGTGGTCCAGAAAATTTTACTGTTTTTTACTATTCACAGCAGATCTGCGATTTTCAAAGTGGCTTAATAAATGGTAAAAAAATTCCAAAAAATGTAAAATTTGGTCTCCAAGCACATTTCAATATTTAGAAAAAGTTGAACGGTTCGGATCGGTTGTTTGGATTTTAAAAACTAATAAACGACTCGTTATAACTTCGGCTGAAGTTATAACGTTATGACATTAGCCGGTCTCTCTCTCTATATATATATATATATATATATATATATATATATATTTGAGCAAAAGAAGTCTAATATTAGATATATTTCTAGTTTTTTTTTCAAATCATACTTCTTGGTTTTATTGATATCTTTTTGTGATGAATTAGTTTTGAAACGCAAAAATACAATTATCAAATTTTGCATAGATATATAAGCTCGCATTTTTTTTATTGGTTGTATTGCAGTAAATCATTTTTATAGGATATATACCAGAAATATTTAAGGCGTCTTTAAACATCACTATACATATCAAGTTGGATTTAAATTAGATTAGATCAAAATATTTTCTAAGATTTAAGTTGTCTTTTTGCTGGTCCTGCATAAACTTCGTAAACATTATTATTTAGATCAAAATATTTTCTCAGATTTGTGTATTCTGAAATTTCAACATATTATGAAATTTACTTGACTTAATTAAAATCGTTTTATAGAAATTATTATTATATAACTTAAATTTACACTATATTAGATAATTTTCTTGTGAAAGCAAATCCCATGAACAAATTCTAGTTTTATATAATTTAATTTAAACAAAATACTAAATTTTGCATTATAAGTGAGGTTTGATTAAATTATTCTATAAGATAATTTATGTTTTGCTAACTAAAATGCTTTAAGCACAATTTCCGACATTTCTTTTTCATTTTTCTTCTTGGATGTCCTCAAAGTACTAAACAAAATCCTGATAAAGTCTCACTTTTCAAAAATTAATTATTGAGATAACAGGTTATAAATTTTCTTACTTGCAATAAATTATTGTTGAGATAACACTTTGAAAATTGCTGATCCAATGGTCCAGAAAAGTTTACTGTTGTGTACAAATTAGTGTTTTTTCAAAGTGGCTTAATAAATAGTAAAAAAATTCTAAAAAATGTAAAATTTGGTTTGCAAGTACATATTCATATGGATATCATGTTGAACGGTTCGGATCGACCGTTAGGATTTTAAAAACTCAAAAAGTGAGCCGTAGCACGGAGGGGCCTTATATACGCGTAGCACCGTAGCACTGTCATATATATTTGAGCAAAAGAAGTCTAATATTAGATATATATATTTCTATTTTTTTTTAAATCATACTTCTTGGTTTTATTGATATCTTTTTGTGGTGAATTAGTTTTGAAACGCAAAAATACAATTATCAAATTTTGCATAGATATATAAGCTCGCATTTTTTTATTGGTTGCATTGCAGTAAATCATTTTTATTGGATAGCGGAAATATTTAAGGTGTCTTTAAAAATCAATATACATATCAAGTTGGATTTAAATTAGATTAGATCAAAATATTTTCTAAGATTTAAGTTGTCTTTTTGCTGGTCCTGCATAAACTTCATAAACATTATTATTTAGATCAAAATATTTTCTCAAATTTGTGTATTCTGAAATTTCAACATATTATGAAATTTACTTGACTTAATTAAAGTCGTTTTTATATAAATTATATTATTATATAACTTAAATTTAAACTGTATTAGAGAATTTTTTTGTGAAGCAAATCCCATGAACAAATTCTAGTTTTATATAGTTTAATTTAAACAAAATACTAAATTTATGTTTTGCTAACTAAAATGCGCGCTTTAAGCACAATTTCCGACTTTCTTTTTCATTTTTCTTCTTGGATGCGCTCAAAGTACTAAAAAATCTTGATAAAATCTCACTTTTCAAAATTTAATTATTGAGATAACAGGTTATAAATTTTCTTGACTTGCAATAAATTATTCCTACAAGATCCATTATAAACGTCTCACTCGTGAAAACAGTTCGAAGGTTTGATTTTTCTTTTTTTATTTATTTATTGAGAAAGTAGCTTCTCAGATACCTTATGCATGAAGGTTGTTAACTTCAATATATAATTCGTTGAGAGCTGGTGAAGGTCCTGTCAATTACATCTGCTTAGTGGGGCCGGGGGTGGACCCATCCAGCAATTATATATGAATGAGGACAACAGAACCAGATCTTGGCAAAATATATACATAATGAAAGACCATGCCCTTAAGTACAATCACATTCTCCAACTATCTCTTCCTCATCAGCACTAGCTGCAGCTCTCTCATTATACACCAATATATATATATATATATATATATAAGGTGTTTGCGAAAGCAATTATTCTAGATGTATGATATATCCTGAAATAAAAAGTAAAAGTCAGATTTAGGAAAGCAAAACTATATATTTGTATGGCTTGTTATAGCTTGCATAATATTTAAAAAGAAATTATTTAATACAAATAAGAACAGTTATTGTCAGTTTCACACTGATTGCAAGGAACATAGAAATTATAGTGTGTGTATAACTTTAATTTGCTTGGTTGACTAATATTTTCTGAATAGTCCAAATAACAAAGTTACATGATACATAAAATTTGTTAGCATGTAAACATATATTACTTCTACTTTTATTAGATTACACTCATTTTATTTTCTAAATCGATCGATGATGATCTGAAATTAAAAATAAGGCTTACACCATCATATTTTCTATGATTTGTGTATTCTGAAATTTCAACATATTATGAAATTTACATGATCGTAAGATTTTGTAAAGAAATTACTACTAAAGTAATTAAATATTATTATTTGGGAGCGAAGTCCAAGAAACAATTCTAGTTTTTTATAGTTTAATTTAAACAACAAACTAAAATTTGGATTAATAAATATTTATAGAAGTCATTAATTCTTACCAAGTCTGATTAATAAATTAATTATTCCGAGAAGATCCATTATAAAAACTTCTCCTGAAACACTTTTCGGTTTGATTTTCCTATGTTTTTGTTTTTGTTTTGATAACAGGTTTTATTCGGAGACTTCTAGTCCAGCGACTTTGTCTTTTCAAGCGTGTCATTTATTCAACATCATCTATTGAAAACATTGGTCATTGGGTACCTACTTTTATGAAGAATTAATTGAGTAAAATTATAAATAGTGAAATCCGTGCCCAAAACCTCCAAATAATGCACCACATGGGGACCAGGGGTCACCCGCCCGTCAATCAACTTTTAATTCCTACCCATTAACGAAACCTGATTGTCTTGACATGGCATGCATATGCCAAAGGCTGCTACAACACTAGGGGTGTCAACGGGTACGGGTCACGTGAAAGTTTTTTGATACCCGTTATGATAATTTATCTCCGCCCGAGGCCTCAAGCCAAAAAAAACTATGTTTGTAAGAAGTAACAAATGGTGGTCGCTCAAGCAATGAAATGTGTGGGAGGCCACCAAGGTTCTAAATAACGATTATCACGTCATCGCGGAAAGGCTAAAAGAATAACTATAACTAGCTATAGCGCTGAAAATGGCTAATAACGGTATAGCTTTTAAGGTCCAAAAAAGTTATTTCGCAGTTATAGCTAGCTATTTAAAACCCTGGTGTCCACATAGCACAAAGCAAAAGCGATGGAATTATTAAAGATGAAACATATGGGTGTCCACATACATTGGTGGATCCAAAGAGCTAGGGTCATATGGGAAGGCAAGTGCCAACTCTTGGATTTTGAAAGTTTTTTTAGGCTTACTGATATTTATATTGTGTCTACTCTTTGATCCTAGCAAAATCCTAGCAAAATAAAAATGAAAATAAAAAGAAAACGGTATACAACAGAAAGAAAGGAATAATTACTCTTTGATCCTAGCAAAATATATATACTTTTTGAACTAACGAACATTATTTGTATAAATTATAACATCCTGAGCTACTTTAATATATAATTTCATAATAATCAAAATAATAGGTCTGGAAATCTTACGGAATTAATGATCAAATATTACCATAACATTACTGTATTAAAAAACCTAAGCCAAGAAAACTATGTTTGTAGATAGGAACAAATGGCTAGTCGCTCAAGCAATGAATTTTCATATCATCAAAAAGGAAAAAAAAGAATGAAACATATGTATGGGTATCCACATTGCACAAAGCGAAAGCATTGCATGCAATTATGCTCCACTTCTGACAAGACTTGCCTGCCATTATGCTCCACTTCTCACAACCAGTTACGACCAATTAAGCAAGCTTCAAATTTACAAAAGAGAAAAGGAAATCAAAAGAAAAAGGTACAACAGAAAGAAAGGAATAATTAATCTTTGATCCAAGCAAAAATATAAGGAAAGAATTAAATTGTGTTCTACAACCACATTCTACAACTATCCCCATTCCAATCTATCTTCTCTCCTGACCACTAGCTGCAGCTCTCATTCGAAACAAAGATGGCAATGATACTCCATGCCTTTTTATCCACGTTTAGCAAACTTGTCATGCAAATGATCCAGGATGAGGTCGGCATGCTACTGGGCATCCCTGGCCAGATCGAGAAGCTCGGCAAGACTGTTCGTGACATCCAATGTGTCCTAGCAGATGCTGAGAGAAAGCAAAGCAAGGGCAATGCCATAGAGCGTTGGCACATGCAGCTCAATGATGTAATGTATGATGCTGAATTGCTGATGACATCATCGACCTCTGTCAGATCAAGGCAAAGGAGCGCCTTGCTGCTGGCTCTAGTTCTCATTCCTCTTCAATTAATGCTCGTTGTGGCTTCCCTTTGTTGTCTTGCTTCCGTAACCCGTTCTTTGCTCAGGAGATTGGCTCCAAAATCAAGGATATCAATTCCAGACTAGAGGAGATTGCCAAGAGTAAGGCTAATCTGGGTTTGGTCGAATCACAAATATTGGATGGATCTTCTGATCGAGTTTGTCGAGTTGACTCGATCATCAGCCGAAAGACGGATCCCTCGGTTTTGCTAGCTAGTATTGTGGGAGAAAAGATTGAAGATGATACTGAGCTACTAGTTAATTGGCTAACCCAGGAAGAGAAGGGTGCGAGAGAACTCCTTCCTGTTGCTTCTATTCTGGGGATGGGAGGGATAGGGAAGACCACTCTAGCCAAAATGATCTTTAATGATCCGAGAATTGTTGAGGAATTCCAGTTAAAAATTTGGGTATGTGTCTCAAAGGAGGTGAAAGGAATTGAAGTGTTGAAGTGTGTGATCCGGGAGGCAGGAGGTGAGCACGGTGCCGCCCAGGAAAGATCAGAGCTGGTGCCTTTACTCGAGAGAATCATCCAGAAGAAAAAGTTTCTTCTTGTTCTCGATGATGTTTGGATAGAGAGCCGAATGGTTTGGGACGACCTATTGTGTGCTCCCATGAGTCGCGGAGCATATGGGAGTAGATTACTTGTCACCACTCGTGATGAAAGAGTTGCGAATGGAATGAGGACATCAAAATTACATCGGGTGAATAAGTTATCTGACGTGGATGGCTGGTCCTTATTAATTAAACAGGTATCACTCGTAACTATATATGATAGTAGTTTACTATTTATTCCTAATTTGAATTAAAATTTGATGTGTCAACCTACATAGATTTTGTTAATGACTTCTTGTTGTTTGAACCAGCAGGCAGCATCTAGCTTAATTAAAAGTATAATTTTACATGTACTTGATGAGAAAGAAATGCCGTCAAATATAGAGTTATTTAAAATTTCCAAATGCATAACTTCGATATTCATGGACAACTAAACTAGATTGTTCATATACTGTATAAATTTTTTTCATATTTCTACCACTAAATTTTCTAATATGAATGACATTAATTTTGAAGACTTAAATCAATGAATACGAAATTACTAACTTCATGTGTATATAATTATTTTGCAGGTAGCCCCAAATGGAGTTGAGAGTGACATTCAAGATCTCATGGAAATTGGAATGCAAATTGTTAAAAAATGTGATGGTTTGCCTCTTGCCATAAAGAGCGTAGGCGGTGTACTTTGCACAAAAGGCAACACGAGAGGCAACTGGCTAGCAATTCTTCAAAGCAATGTGTGGTCCATGGATGGGCTACCAGAAGATGTCCATCGTGCATTCTATTTGAGCTACGAGGACCTCCCACCACCATTGAAGCAATGCTTTATCTCTTTCTCCCTCTTTCGTGAAGATACAATGTTTACCAATAAAGGTTTACTCTATTTATGGCTAGCAGAAGGTTATTTGCAAGATAAAGGAGATTTCTGGGAGTTAGGGCTTTTGTATTACAAAGAGTTACTACTGCGAAATTTTTTGGAAGATACTAACAATTACAGTGATCAGTCACAATGCAAAATGCATGACCTTTTGTGGTCTTTTGCCCGTCAATTGGGAAAATATGAGAACTGTGTCTTGGGGAAGGGACAAGTTTTATCCAAGTTGGATAGTACACTGAAAGTACGACGGTTATCAATGGAAGGAGATGAGGTAAACATTGAAGTAATTAAAAAGGAAAAAGGGTTGAGAACATTATTTCTTCAAGATAAACCTGAATTTGCACTTGATGGTCTGTGTAAAGCTGTTTCAAAGCTACGCATTTTAGATCTATGTAGGTCCAATATCTCAAGCCTACCAAATTCTTTGTTTGGCCTGATCCATCTCAGATTCTTAGATGTCAGTTCTTCAAAGTTAAGAACTATCCCAAATGCCATAGAAAATCTAAAAAATTTAGTATGGTTGAATTGCACAGACTGCATTGAGTTGTCACACATCCCCCAAAGCATTAGTAGTCTACGAGAACTAAGGGGTTTTTGTCTTATAAATACAAAGGTCGAGGCAATCCCAACTGGATTAAATAATCTAGAAAACCTCACTAATCTACTTGGCTTCAAGCCATACAAGAATAGTTTGGAGGGATTCAGTAGCCTAGATGGGCTAGAATCTCTATCACAACTCGTTCATCTTCGTTTAGATGGCTTAGAGAAAGTATCAGATAGGAACTTGGCAAAACAAGCTAATCTTAGAAGCAAGAATAAGTTGAAGTATCTACGCCTTAGGTACACTTTCATGAGCTTCGAAGACCAGCTTTCCCAAACTAATGAGAAAAAGATGACAACTGAAGATGTTTTAAATGAGCTTTGTCCTCCACCTTTTCTAGAATCTCTTGTAATTGTGAATTACATTGGTAGATGCCTTCCCAATTGGTTGAATTTGGGAGAAGCCCTTCCAAACTTGAGATTTCTTAATATTGATAATTGTGCTTGCTTTGAGGGGCTGGCCTCGTTAGGCCAACTACCCAATTTGGATGTCCTTCAAATGAGTTATGCATATTCAGTCATGAGTGTGGGAGAAGAGTTCTTGTTGGGGGATATCCAAAGCAAAGATATAATAGAAACAAGTAAATCTGCCAAGCTGGCATTTCCCAAATTGCGGGAACTATTATTCAGAAATATGATCAATTGGAAAGAGTGGGAGTGGAATAAGAGACAGTCAGCCATGCCCCAATTGAAGAAATTACAAATTGTTGATTGTCCCCAGTTGAGATATCTTCCGGACGGTCTTTCGCACCATGCTACTTCCTTAGAGTACCTATATGTTTCCCATGCTGACAATCTGATTACTGTAGAGAACCTCCCATCTATCAAAGACATTCATGTTTCTAGAAATCCAATTCTAGAGAGAATTTCAAATTTACCCAGCATCTCATGTATTGAAATTTCACAATGCCCAAATCTAAAAACTGTGGAGAACCTTAAAACTTTACAACGGATGGTTTTAAGTGATTTTGAAATGGAAACCCTCCCAGATTACTTGGCAATTACAATGCCACAGAAGCTAAGAATCAACTGTGGTGAGGAGTTGCTACTGAAGATTGCAAGTGAAGGAGAAAGTGGTTCTGAATGGAACAAATTTAAGCACATTCCCAAGGTGACTATCAATTCACCAGATGGATGTTTCTCTGCTACTTACCAGAAGACACCTTTCATTTTTACCACCAATATAAGCACAAGGTTAGTAGCTATTTAATTCTTTTATAAGCACAAATAGCACCTATACAACCGAATTAGTACCATACCAGTACAGTCCTGAGTTCTTCTCTATTTTATTCCAGAATTAAATGATGTTTCTTACAAAAAGAACAAAAGTCATTTCTGGCTGGCTATCTCAAGTAGCACCCTGTCTTAATTATCTGATTTGTAATATGCATAAGAAATTTCTATCAGTTAACATCCAAAGGATTATCAAGAGTTACCTAATGTAAGTATATAATTTCAGGAAATCGATCTCTTTTGGAAACAGCGACTCTGAGGCGATTTGAGAAACCCCACACCACACCCCCCCCCCCCCCCCCCCCGCCCCCCGTCCTGCCCACCCCAACTCATGCCTCAGACTCGCCCACCCTCCGCCAGCACAACACCCCACGCCCACTCTCCCCTACCGCCCCTCTCGACCTCAACTCCAACAAAGCGGGTGCCGGTTCTTGTGGGCTATTCGAGCACCTTGCACTGAAATCAAGTAACTTGGGTACTGATGGTCTTTGTAACCTATTTTTAGATTTTTTTTATTACATTCAAATTCTGATAGCACATAACTATTATATAGGAGTTACAAATTATCAAAAGTTTATACTGCTTGACACTCAAATTACATGTATCTTGTGCAGATGGTCTTGCTATTCTGTACTGTTATACAGTTTAGATTATCCTTTTTATTATATTCAAATTCTGATTAGCACATAACTTTTTCTCTCTTGACAACAAATTCATTCATACTGATTTTTCCTCAGCTAAATTTTCTAATCAGGTACATTAAAAGGCCTTAGGAATTTTCCTATTTATCTATCTTTTTTTTTTTACTTTAGACACAGAGGTCTCAACTTGGGGGCAAATATATTTTAAAATAGATTTTCTCAGAGTGGCATGATTTTCATTATTAATAATTTATGATTTTGACAGCTTCACTACAAATGCAAACTTGGATGAGCTATTACCAGAAGGCTTTATTGAGAGAACAAAGGGTAAGGGATTGGTGTGACCGAGTTCAGTCCCATAAACAGAGATCCTGACCCACCCTTCACTGGGAGTATTTCTAGTGCATTGCGGCTGGAACTCCATTCTAGAAATCCTTTGTTATGGTGTACCAATGATACCTTGGCCACTTTATGCAAGAGCAGAGTTTGAATACATTTGTTATGGTTCAAGAAATGGGTGTTGCATTGTAACTAAAATTGGATGTAAGAAAGAACAATTGTGTGACTGCTGATGAACTCGTGGGAGCTGTTCAATGTCTGATGGATGGTTGTGATGAAGGGAAGAGGTGTCTGGGCAAAAACAGAAGAGGCGAAAAGAGAATTTAGGAAGGCAGTGGAGAAAGGAGGGACCTCATATGCTTATTTGCAACAACTTCTGGATGAAATTGGTAAATTAGATTTGAGAATAGATGAAATTTCTGTTTATAATTAGATTGATTTAGCCTGTTAGCATCACTTCTAGTTGTAATAGTAATGGCTGAAACTCTATGAAGTTTGGTTTGGCAGAAATAATGTTTGTATCAATTCTAAGTCTTTCTAGATTAGATGCTTATATATTAAAATCTAAAAGGTGACAATCATAATTAAATGATGGTTGCCTCTGTGCAATGACTGGTTCTTTTGGAAAAAATTAACCAGTAATTAAGAAGACGGCTTATCGAATCCGGTTGGTACGTAACGATAAAATTGGATCTGACAAATTGAGTCTTACACGTGCCCACACTGACCAAATTTTTTTATTACAAATCAGACAGATTCAACCTGAAATGATAGAAGAAAAAAAAACAGTAATATTTTTGTCCTGAAGCCTAACACATTACAATATATTTTCATATCAACTGTTATTGCTAGTCTACAACTGATAAAGAAAGAAAAAAAGAGCATCATAGTAAATAACACAGTACAAAAATGGCAAGTGTTCTTTTCCTTTCTACTCTTATTCTCCAACTAACATTTTACATTTTAGTCCTTTTTGTTGCTCGGAGGCATGCTTCACAAAATTCCCGCTAAAATACTACCAAAGACCGAGTGACATATGGCTCGAAACAGCACACGGAACAGCTCTCAGAGGATTGCCGAAATGCTGGGTTGCAAGAACTACCCCAACCACCGAATTCTGAATTAAGAAAATTACCTCGTTTAACAAATAAAACAAGCGGAAATAAACATGGACGTATCACATTTTAAGCCAATATTAGTATATAACCACTTATAATAATCGATGCAAATTACCCGCAAGAAAGAATTCCCCGGTGGAGAGAAAAATTTTAAAAAATTATAAAAAATGTAAAATTTAGTCTAGAAGTACATTTTTACATATGGAGATCATGTCGAATGGTTCAGATCGACTATTTGAACTTTGAAAACAAAAACATTAATCCATAGTACGGGCCAATCCGGACTATGCATAGTACCATAGTTGACAATACATTTTTCAGAAGAAGAAAAATGGTGGGTTTAATTCAGTTATTATTTTTTTTAATTTTAGGTTAAAACACGTAGCATTTATTAACGACAAAGTTAACTAACAAGTAGTAAATAAATGGTTATTTTCTGTCGTTACATACATATCAACTATAACACTAACTTTACCAGGATTATTATTGATAAAAAAAAAGTATCATGGGACGGACCTAAATGCTTTTTCAATTTATTCATTTTTACTCAATTCTTCTTCTTTTTTTAAAGTAACAAAATTCAAGGTCCGACAAGCAAAACACAAATGGGGGTAAGATTACAGGCCCATTGGGCCACATTCCAGAAGATACTTGGGCCAACCTTGATAATAGCAATCAACGGGCTGACCAGAAACATAATATATCCATTAAGTGTTTAGGAAGAGTCAAAGATTTGATTATGTAATTACTTAATTAATCTCTTTCTTTATGCAATTACTTAATTAACTAATTCCCATAAATATAATGCAAATACATTACAAATAACATCAGCGCTTGCGTCAATGCATGAGATATTCTGTACCGCGAGCTCTATAGACTTGAAGCAGTGGATCACAAAGAAATAGAGCTTACTTACACTTTCGCCAATAATCTCTCTCTCTCTCTCTCTCTTCCCCAATATTTTAAATAAAGAAAAACTAAGAACATGTACATCAGTAAAATTAAAAAGATATATTAAAAACAATTGTCAAGCTGACATCTTCAAATGGAAAGAAAATTGTAGAAAAAAAAATAGCGAAATAAATACTTAGAATATATAAATTACCAAATTCATATCACTTTCTCATCATATATTGTGGTAATTGCCATGGTCAAACTTATGCTTAATTTAATTGAAATAATAAACTTAGAGTAGAACTAAGTTGTTCTCAAGCTCACTAAGTTCTTTGGTGAGTTTGACTGTAAAATTCATCAGATTAACTCAAAATGACGAATCCATCCAAACGTTGAAACTGATCTACTTCACAAGTGATGCATTTACATATCAAATTAATAAATTTTTGAGTTAATTTAATTAGTATAAAGTCAAGCGGTAAAAAAAACGATGAAAAATGAACGTATTTTAAATGAACTTATATAAACCTTCTTTATTTGATCACTTGACTTTATACTAAATTAATCCAAAAATTTATAAATTTAACATGCAATTGCGTCACTCATGAAGAAGATCGGTTTTGATGGTTTGGATTCGTCTTTTAACGTCATTTCGATAAATTTTGGAGTTAAGCTTACCAATCCTTTAGTGAGCTTAAGAACACACTAGCTAGTTCTACGCATAAATTTAATTAATTTCTCGAATGCATCTTTTGGTACTGAAATCTTTTTTTTAGAATGATTTTTCCATCATTCTTAGTTGGCAGTTGACTTCGTTTTTTTTTTAATGTTTTGTTGATCCCTTTTGTCTTGACATGATCCTAATTGCGTGTATCCAACCAAACGTACCAATTATTTTCTTAATCTCGTACTTTATAATTGATTTTATACATTATCTAAATTGGAAAGATGAAAATGACAATTGAGTTGTATAACCTACATTTTCCATTCAACAATTAAAGTTTTACGACTTGTTAGTACAAATATCTAATTAAATATAGATAGCAGCTAATTAAGAATCAAGATGCTCTCCTTCAGTGAAGACTTCTATTTAATTAGAATAAATAAATAAAAAAGATGCTTCCATTTAGTTTGAAATGGAGAACAGTGGACTAATCTGTGTACACTTCAATCGACAAGCCACTATTAAATATATATACATACTAGTCATTATTAGTTGGAAGATACCTTCACACTCTATCTTATCGCAACATTATCATATTATTACTTGCACTTGTCATTTAGCAAGGAAAATTTGTGGAGATGCCCAGCCGACATTTTTATTAATATCCAAAGTTTAATACAAATTATTATTTATACCCAGAATCTCAGCTAATTTCAAAAAATGCCCAAGCCGGCCAGAAAATGGCCGGCTTAGGGGTAGGAGTAAGCCGGCCATTTTCTGGCCGGCTTACTTGTTTTTTTTTTTTTTAGAGACACTATGAAGAGCAAAATAATGAAATCTAACATTGAAAATTTGAATATTTTTGTTTAAATTATTTGATAGATTACTTCTTTTGATATATACTAAAATACTATGAAGAGCAATTTGATAAATTTGAAATCTAACACTATGAAGAGCAATTTGTTTGCATATTTATACTAAAATACACTAGATTACTGGAAATTATGTTGAATTACACTATATTAAGTTAAATTACACTAAATTACATTACATTACGCTAAATTACATATGAATAGAGACGATATCTTCACTGAAAAGGTGAAAACGACGGCGAAACTTCAAACGGTCATAAAACAGCGCTCAAGTGTCCGATTTCAGCAAATGACCACTTTTCGAAAAGCTTGCGAAAATACAAATGCGTCCGTGCCAGCTATGCTGTACTTTGAAATTCAAAATTGCCAAAAAACTAAGGGAAGAGTCTCAAAACTTGAGTTGAAGTTTCCAATTAAGATTTTCATTTATATTATTCAATCTAAGTAGCTTAGTAAATTAGTTACATAATGAACTTGTAGAATACCAATTTTTAATATTTTTGGAATTTTTTTACTATTTTTTATTATTCATGAAAGATGGCACAGAATCGGTCTACTTTAGCGTAATTTTGCGTAGTTTAGCGTAATTTAACGTAATTTAGTGTAATTCAACATAATTTATTGTAATATAGTGTAATTCAACATAATTTCCAGTAATCTAGTGTATTTTAGTATAAATATGCTAATTATAAATCAAAAGAAGTAATCTAATAAAAAATTTAAATTTGCAGTGTTAGATTTTATTATTTTACTCTTCATAGTGTCTTTAAAAAAAAAAAATAAACGAGTAAGCCGGCCAGAAAATGGCCGGCTTGGGCATTTTTCGAAATTAGCTGAGATTCTGAGCATAAATAATAATTTGTATTAAACTTTGAATATTAATAAAAATGTCGGGATGCCCAGTGACGCCCTGTGATCGATGGGACAGAAAGACTACCATACACATTTTTTTTTTAAATAGAGTCGATTAAGTCCAATACGACTACCATACACAGAAAGACTACCATACACAGAAAGACTACCATACACAGAAAGACTACCATACACATTTTTTTTTTTAAATAGAGTCGATTAAGTCCAGTCCAATACGACTAATACTTAATTAAGTTGAAGAATATAACTAGTAAAGCAAAAAAAAATTTCTTCGGATATCCACAAAGTTCTAAAAAATATTGATACAAATTAAGTCATTCTTTGCAAGTTATATTATTTCTGTGTACTAAATTATTTATTCCTCGAAGATCTATTATAATAACCTGACTTTGAAAAAACTTCGTATGATTATTTTCTCCTTGGTATTTTTTTTTAAAAGACAGGTTTTATTCGGACGCCTCTAGTTTCCACTGGAGGTCAGAATGAAGATTATATGGTTATCTGAGGGTTTTATGACAAATTTTGATTAAATTAAACTTGGTTGCCTTCCCAAGTTCCCATCGCAATCACGTTATTAATTGTGGCTTTGATCCTGTGTATCTTGCATGTGCCATTAATTAGATTAGAGATGGTCAACGTCCTATTGCTCTCCAACCACATTCTCCAACTATCCCCATTCCAATCTCTCTTCCTCCTGAGCACTACCTACAGCTTTCATTCAAAACAAAGATGGCAATGATACTCAATTCCTTTTTGTCCACATTTAGCAAACTAGTCATGCAAATGGTCCAGGATGAGGTCGGCATGCTGCTGGGCATCCCTGGCCAGATCGAGAAGCTCGGCAAGACCGTTTGTGACATCCAATGTGTTCTGGTTGACGCCGAGAGGAAGCAAAGCAAGAGCAATGCCATAGAGCGCTGGATCATGCAGCTCAATGATGTCATGTATGATGCTGATGACATCATCGACCTCTGTCAGATCAAGGCAAAGGACCGCCTTGCTGGCTCCAGGTCTCATTACTCTTCAAATGCTCCTTGTGGTTTCCCTTTGTTGTCTTGCTTTCGTAACCCGTTGTTTGCTCATGAGATTGGTTCCAAAATAAAGGATATCAATTTCAGGCTAGAGGAGATTGCCAAGAGTAAGGATGATCTGGGTTTGGTCAAATCACAAATCTTTGACTGTCCTTCCAATCAAGTTCACCGAGTGGATTCTATCATCAGCCGCAAGACTGATCCCTCGGTTTGGCTAGCTGGTATTGTGGGAGAAAAGATTGAAAATGATACTGAGCTACTAGTGAACTGGCTGACCCAAGAAGAGACGAGAGAACTCCTTCCTGTTGCTACTATTCTGGGGATGGGAGGGATAGGGAAGACCACTCTAGCCAAAATGATCTTTAATGATCCGAGAATTGTTGAGGAATTCCAGTTAAAAATTTGGGTATGCATCTCAAAGGAGGTGAAAGGAATAGAAGTGTTGAAGTGTGTGATTCGGGAGGCAGGAGGTGAGCCCGGTGCCGCCCAAGAAAGATCAGAGCTAGTGCCTTTACTTGAGAGGATCATCCAGAATAAAAAGTTCCTTCTTGTTCTCGATGATGTTTGGATAGAGAGCCGAATGGTTTGGGACGACCTATTGTGTGCTCCCATGAGTCGCGGAGCATATGGGAGTAGATTACTTGTCACCACTAGAGATGAAAGTGTGGCGAATGGAATGAGGACATCAAAATTACAACGGGTGGATAAGTTATCTGACATGGATGGTTTGTCCTTATTAATTAAACAGGTATCACTCATAACTATATATGATGGTATTTTACTATTTAGTCCTAATTTGAATTAACATTAGATGTGTCAACCTACTTAGATTTGCTCTATTTTGTTAATGACTTCTTGTTGTTTGAAGCAGCAGGCTGCATCTAGTTTAATTAAGTGTATAATTTTACATGTGCTTGATGAGAAAGATACAGTCAGATATAGCATTATTTAAAAGTTTCCAATGCATAACATGCAATATTCGCGGGTAACTATACTAGATTGTTCATTTACTGTGAAATTTTAATCTTTCTACATCTATATTTTCTAATGTGAATACAAATTAGTTACTAACTTCATGTGTATAATATTATTTGGCAGGTAGCTCCCAATGGGGTTGAAAGTGAGATTCAGGATCTCATAGAAATCGGAATGCAAATTGTTAAAAAATGTGATGGTTTGCCTCTTGCCATAAAGAGCATAGGCGGTATACTTTGCACAAAAGGCAACACGAGAGGCAACTGGCTAGCAATTCTTCACAGCAATGTGTGGTCCATGGATGGGCTACCGGGAGATGTCCATCGTGCATTCTATTTGAGCTACGAGGACCTCCCACCCCCTTTGAAGCGATGCTTTATCTCCTTCTCCCTCTTTCGTGAAGATTCTTTTTTTGAACGTACACCTTTAATCTATTTATGGCTAGCAGAAGGTTATTTGCAAGATAAGGGAGATTTTTGGGAGTTGGGGCATTCCTATTACAAAGAGTTAGTATTGCGAAATTTTTTGGAAGTTTGTAACAATTACGGTAATCAGGCAGTATGCAAAATGCATGACCTTTTGTGGTCTTTTGCCCGTCAATTGGGAAAAAATGAGAACTATGTCTTAGGGAAGGGACAAGTTTTATCCAAGTTTGATGGTTCAGTGAAAGTACGACGGTTATCATTAGAAGGAGATGAGGTAAACATTGAAGTAATTAAAAAGGAAAAAGGGTTGAGAACATTAGTACTTCGGGATAAACCTGAAATTGCACTTACTGATCTGTGTAAAGTATTTTCTAAGCTACGCATTTTAGATCTATGTGGGTCCAATATCTCATGCTTACCAGATTCTTTGTTTGGCCTTGTCCATCTCAGATACTTAGATGTCAGTAGGTCAAAGTTAAGAACTATTCCAAATGCCATAGAAAATCTGAAAAATTTAGTATGGTTGAATTGCAGAAACTGCGTTGAGTTGACACACATCCCCCAAAGCATTACTAGTCTACGAGAACTGAGGGGGGTTTCTTTTATAGGTACAAAGGTCGAGGCAATCCCAACTGGATTAAATAATCTTGAAAACCTCACTCATCTACTTTGCTTCAAGCCACACAAAAATAGTATGGAGGGATTTAGTAGCCTAGATGGGTTAGAATCTCTATCACAACTAGTTCATCTTGATTTAGATGGCTTAGAGAAAGTTTCTGATAGGAATATAGCAAAAGGAGCTAATCTTAGTAGCAAGAATCAGTTGAAGTATCTATACCTTGGCTACACTTTCTTGAGCTTTGAAGAACAGCTTTCTCAAACTAACGAGAAACAGAGATGACAACTGAGGATGTTTTAAATGAGCTTTGTCCTCCACCTTGTCTAGAATCTCTTAAAATTGAAAATTACTTTGGTAGATGCCTTCCCAATTGGTTGAATTTGGGAGCTGCCTTTCCAAACTTGACATTTATTGATATTGATAGATGTGCTTGCTTTGAGGAGCTGGCCCCGTTAGGCCAACTCCCCAATTTGGATTCCCTTCAAATGAAATTTGTACATTCAGTCGTGAGAGTGGGAGAAGAGTTCATGTTGGGCGATAACCAAAGCAAAGATATAATAGATACGAGTTATGCTGCCAAGTTGGCATTTCCCAAATTGAGTCAACTATACTTCTTTGATATGACCAATTGGAAAGAATGGGAGTGGAATAAGAGACAACCAGCCATGCCCAAATTGAAGAGATTACTAGTTTCTTCTTGTCCCCAGTTGAGATCTCTTCCGGTTGGTCTTTCGCAACATGCTACTTCCTTAGAGTCTCTATGTATTTGCAATAGTGATAATCTGATTACCATAGAGAACCTCCCATCTATCAAAGATATACGTGTTCTGAGAAATCCAATCCTAGAGAGAATTTCAAATTTACCCAGCATCTCATATATTGAAATTGAACATTGCCCCAATCTAAAAGCTGTGGAGAACCTTAAAACTTTACAACGGATGGTTTTATGGGATTTTGAAATGGAAACCCTCCCGGATTACTTGGCAATGACAATGCCACAGAAGCTAAGAATCAACTGTAGTGAGGAGTTGCTGCTGAAGATTGCAAGGGAAGGAGAAAGTGGTTCCCAATGGAATAAATTTAAGCACATTCCCAATGTGACTATCAATTCACGAGACGGATCTTTCTCTGCTACTTACAAGAAGACACCGTTCAGCTTTACCACCAATATAAGCACAAGGTTAGTAGCTATTTAATTATTTTATAAGTACAAATAGCACCTATGCAACCGAATTAGTACCATACCAGTACAGCCAGTCCTGTGCAATTCTTGTTTTTAATTATCAATGTAACGAATTGATAAATGTTCAACAAAATCGAGAGTATGGCCTTATTAGAAACTTAAAAGATCAGAGTTATCTAATGTAAGTATATAGTTTCAGTAAACCGTTAGATATATAGGACAAAAAAAAATTAGAAACTTAAAAGCAAACATTTCTTTTTTAATCTAATGTAAGTATATAATTTATCTTTCATGTTTGTGTTTTGTAGATAGAGCAACTAATTAAACGCGTCAAGGTTGAGATCTGCAAAAGAGCAGTGAGGATAAAATAAAGAATTATGTTCAAGTCCCCCCAAGCCATCCTCCCGGATCCCGCGCCCCCAACTAGTTCAACCGATACCTTTTCAATTTTGGATCGCGAAATAACGGTGAGCCACGCCGATGCCTTTCCAATTTTAGATCCCTTAATTTATTATATCATATCATTTATATTAAACATATATCCAATTAGTATGATCCGTGTATACAAATTTATGTAGAGTATGTGCGAACAGTATGTTTCTTCTTAGTATACTGTTAGGCCATGATCAGTACCGGTGAAGTGGTCCAGATGGTACCACTGTTAGTTCCTTTTCAAGATTCTGATTATTGATATGATAATCGGTTGTACTTATTAGTGCCTTGAGATGTAATAGGCTACATGATTCAATTGGTAAATTACTGATGTAAAAAATTGAATGAACAGGAAGTGACAGCTAGGGTTTTCATGCCCCTGGTTGAGTGCCCCTCAAGCCATTGCAAAGTTAACAAGGTGAAAGGAAATCTCATGCTGCAACAGCGCGCCTCCAAATTTCTTAAATTCCAAGAGGTATTTTCTTCCAAAAATTCTCTCTAATTTCACTAATTTATTATTCTTCTGGAAAACTATTGTAGTTAAACTGTGCTGTTTATGTTTTTCAGGCCAAATTACAGGAGCTAGCTGGGTATGTGCCCCTTTGGCACATACCCCATGCACTGACTGTTCATTTTCGAGGGGAAGTCACTAGGAAGGTTGGTATGCTTCTGTATTTTATATTTTAATATGTTTTTCCTTTGTTCAAGACTTTCATATACTTGTTACATGCATTTGTATTGCTACTGATACAACTGAAGATAAATTGGTACTGATACACAAAACAAACGGTAAGTGAAACAATTAGAACAAATGAAGATAAATTGGTACTGATACACAAAACAAAGAGTAAGTGAAACAAGAACAAATCAAGATAAATTGGTACTGATGCATGTTTATTCTCCTTAAAAATACATGCATTTGATATATTTTTGTTGCGTCCCAATTCATTTAAAAGGACTTATTTGTAGTATTGTTCTTTCTTTTAATTTGCATGTTTTATTTGGATCTGTTTGTAATTTGTGTAGTCCAAATAAACTCATCTGTGTAATTTACTGTTCAAAAGAGAAAAATAGAAAATTGACTTACACCTCCAAAATTAGCGTTGTGTCTGTGTTATCTGTGTTGCTCAAAAACCCTACAATTTTCATTCTGTCAAGTTACACCGGGAGATTTAGTAGAGTTATCAGGCATCTTTTTGCCAATTCCATACACTGGGTTCAGAGCAATGCGAGCCGGTTTGGTTGCTTGAAGATAGGGAAGATCCAGCTGAATCAGAGTTATCTTTGGAGAAAATTGGAGAAGAGCCATGTATGGAACTGTTGAGTAGGGACACTATATTGAAACTAATTTTATTACTCACTCAAAATATTCTTACAACTCTACTACTCAATTATCTAACCTCCAAGATTACACTCTCTACTACTTATATTATCCTACACCTCCAAACTACTACAACACTCTTCTTGATATCTCTCCTACTCTCTTATTTTGCTTAGATTGTTTTCTTACTTGGATGATTTAAAGTGGAGACCAAGACCCCCTATTTATACTTGCTCCATGAGAGCTAAAGAAACATCTAGACCTAAGATATTTTTGGCCTCTTCTAGATTTTTCTATATCTTACACTACAAGATATTTTATTTGGTAGTTTCTAGACAATTCTTGATATCTTCATGAAAACTAATTTTGGGCTTGGGCTTGTTTATAATTTGTTATATGTAGAAGTGGAGACATTGATCATGGGCCTTCAACACTCCCCCTCAATGTCGACACCTTCTGATTCTTCGATCGACTAACCATTCCAAGTTGTGCCCGCATTTCTTCAAACTTTCTGGCATTTAGTCCTTTTGTGAATATGTCTGCAACTTGTTCTTCTGTTGGTGTCAGCTCCATGTGAATCTCACCTTGAAGGACCTTTTCTCGAATGAAGTGGTAGTGTACTTCTATATGTTTTGTCCTTGCATGGAACACTGGGTTCTCTGCTAGGCATACGGCTGATCTGTTGTCACAATGAAGTGTTACTTGATCAATTGGTTGGTGAAGATCCTTCATCAAGCGTATCAACCACGTGCTCTGTTATGCTGCCATAGCCGCTGCTCTGTATTCTGCTTCTGTTGTTGAGAGTGATACGGTAGGTTGTCTTTTGCTGCACCAGGACACGACTCCTGATCCTAGAATGAAGACATAGCCGGTTGTCGATCGCCTGGTGTCATAGTCTCCAACATAGTCAGCGTCGCAGTAACCCGTCACTCGACATTCTCCTCCTTTGTGATACATGATGCCATAGTCCAAAGTACCCTTTATGTATCGGAGTATCCTCTTGACAGCTTCAAGATGTGGTTTCTTTGGGCTCTGCATATGACGGCTTGCTACTCCAACTGCATAGGCGATATCAGGTCGAGTAAGCGTCAGATAGATGAGACTACCTACCAATTGTCGATATATCCTTGTATCTTCGAGATCCTTTCCTTCTCCAGCGTGAAGCTTGATGTTCGGCTCCATTGGTGTAGATAATGGCTTGCACTCCAACATGCCATAGGTCTCTAAAAGATCTTTTGCATACTTGTGTTGGCATAGGAATGTACCTTCTTTTGTCTTCTCTACCTCGAGTCCTAAGAAATGCTTCAGCTCTCCAAGCTCTTTCATCTGAAACCGAACTGATAGGTTCTCCTTTGTTTGTTGAATCTCCTGAGTAAGGTCTCCGGTCAAGATGAGGTCGTCCACATATACCAAGATTATAGCGAGCTTACCTCCCACGTCTTTGATGAATAGACTCGAGTCTGATGTTGCAACTGTGTAGCCACTTTGTACGAGAAACTCTGCAATTTTCCCGTACCATGCTCTTGGAGCCTGCTTTAACCCGTACAATGCCTTCCTGAGCTTGCATACGTACTCCGGGTGGATCTTACTTTCGAACCCTTGCGGTTGATCCATGTAGATGTCTCGATCAAGCTCACCGTATAGAAATGCATTCTTTACATCCATCTGCCACAGCTTCCAGCATTTGTTTGCTGCTAGCGCAAGAAGGACTCGTATTGTTGTTATCTTTGCCACCGGACTAAATGTCTCGTCATAGTCCAGTCCGTACTGCTGTGAAAACCCTCGTGCGACAAGTCTAGCCTTGTATCTTTCGATTGAACCATCTGCTCGGGTCTTCACCTTATACACCCACTTGCACGAGATTGGTTTTACTCCTTCTGGCTTGGGCATCAGATCCCATGTCTGGTTCTGCCTTAGTGCTGTCATCTCCTCCTCCATTGCTTTTCTCCATTTGCCACTTTTGGCTGCTTCTTCGTAGTTTGCTGGCTCCGAGTCTTCAATAAGGGCAGCATTTGCATACTTCGGGTTTGGCCGCCTTTGTCTTAATGACCTTCGTTGTGGTGGAGGCATTTCTTCAACTTCTTCTGGCAGATCTAAAATTGCATCTTCACTAAGTTCGTGTACTCCAGTTTTCCATGGACTCTTGGCCTTTGGGGAGGTTGATTTTTCTTCTTCCTCATTTGTCTCGGGGTCTTTATGATCTTGATCTCTGATCATTTCTTCACATCTTGCTTCTAGATCTCCCGAGTCCGGTTTGATTGTGTCTTTGGATGGCCACCATGTTGAAGCTTCATCAAACACCACATTTCTTGAAGTGTAGATTCGTCCACTTGTCGGTTCACAACACCTCCAGCCCTTTCGCTGCTCATCATAACCGACGAAGATGCATCGTACTGCCTTCTTATCAAATTTTGTTCGCAGATGGTCAGGCACAAACACATAGCACACACACCCAAAAACTCGGAAGTGTTTTATAGTGGGTTTGATCTTCCAGAGCTTCTGGAATGGTGAGACAAAACCCATCTTCTCCTGTGGTAACCGGTTGATAATGTAGGTTGCTGTTCTCATGCTCTCGGCCCAAAACCTCCCTGGCACATTTTTGGCGTGTAGCATGCTTCGGCAGACTTCTACTAAGTGTCGGTTCTTCCTTTCAGCTACACCGTTTTGTTGAGGGGTGTTAGGGCAAGTTAGTTGTCTCTTGATCTTGTGCTCCTTTAGGTATGCATCAAACTCGTGAGACACATACTCTCTTCCATTATCCGTACGGAGGCACTTTACTTTCTTGTTGAGTTCACTCTCCACATTCTCTTTGAATTCTTTGAATTTGGTGAATGTCTCAGATTTCTCCTTCATGAAGAATATCCACACGTACCTCGAGAAGTCATCGATAAAAGTCACCATATACTTGGACCCGCTTATTGATCCTTGTCTTATGGGACCAAAGACATCTGAGTGCACCAGCTCCAAAGCCTCCTTTGCTCGATACTTTGATGGTTGGTAGGGAAGTTGGTGAGCTTTACCGAATTGACAGCCGGCACAGATGGTGTTAGTCTGAATCTCAACTTCAGGTAGGTCTGCGACCATCGACTTCTCGACCATTAGCTTCAACTTGTGATAGCTTACATGCCCCAGTCGTGCGTGCCAGAGATCAGCTGTCTCGTTCCTCCGAGTCTTATCCACGTATGCCGATTCTGCTGACATTACGTAGATTGACTCCAACTTTCGTCCTTCCATTATTGGCGTGCCCGAAGCTTTGAGGTTGCGATATACTTGTACTTCTTGTGGTCCGAACAACACGTAGTTTCCTTGCGCCGTTAGTTGCGAAACTGACAGTAGATTCTTCTTCATGCCGGGAACATGATATACTCCATGTAGTTGGATTGGTTGAGAATTGAAGCGGGGAGCTATCATTGTCTTACCGATGTAGTTGATTGGCAGCTTAGAGTTATTAGCTGTCACAATCACTTGTCTTCCCTTGTACTTCTCCAAGTTATCTAATTTCTCGATGTCCCCGGTCATATGATTCGAGCAACCGGAATCAATGATCCAGTCACTCTCGTAGTTGATTCTCTCTGTCTTTGATACCGCCATTAGAGCAACCTCATCTTTCTCCTCCTTCTCCTCTTCTATGGTTGCGACTGCACATGTTGCTTCTGCATCCCAGTCTTCTTCACTGTCGCAACTTTCTTGGCCTTTAGCTTGTTGTTGGTTGCTTGAGGTTGCCACATTCCCTTGGCCTTTCTTCTTTTTGTGCCAGCAGTCTCGTGCATAGTGTCCCTTCTTGCCACAGTTGTAGCATCGATCATCTTGATCTTCATTGCTCCTGAGATGGTTACGTGCTCCCCCTGTAGCGTGACTCCTCTGATTTGGCCTCTTTTGTTGGTTTGGCTTGCCTTCAAATTTTGGCTTTGACTTGTTGTTGGGTCGGGCCTTCTTTTGACCACTGAATAGAGCCTCTTCTTCATGCTTCAGCGATACTCCCGCCATCTGCTTGGTTAGAGCTTCCTGGTTGGCAAGCATGTTCTCCAACTCCAATAACGTTGGCTGAGTTGACCATCCTTGGATCGCAGCCATAAAACTGCTATACTCCGGCTTCATGCCATTGATGATTATTCTCCTCATTCGTTGCTCACTGATCTTCTCTTCAGGAGAGATTTGGGCAATCTCGCTACAAAGGGACTTCACCTTCGTGAAATATTGGTTGATTGTCATACCACCTTGCGAGATTGTCATGAGCTCTTTTTCGAGTAATTGGAGGCGGGCATCATTTTTCTTGGAGAAGAGAGTTGCTAAGGTGTCCCATGCGGCTTTCGGTGTTGTTGCTTCTCTAATGTACTCAAGCAGGTTTTCTTCAACCGACGTCCTGAGTACATACATCGCCTTTCCTGCCTTGATTCGCCATTTCCGCAGAGCCTCGTTCCCCGCGGACAGAGTCTTCTTTTCTTTGGTTTGGTTTTGGTCATCAGAAGTTTTTGGTTCTTCGGTTGCGACATCTGGCGGAGTCGTCTCTGACCCGCCTACCACTTCCCATAGGTCCTGTCCTTGTAGATAGGACTCTATGCAGGCCTTCCAATATATATAGTTGTTGTTATTTAATTTCTTAAAACCACCAGTCGTACCTGCGAAATCCATGGCTTCCACTGTTTGCTCGACGCACAGTAAGCCTCCTACAGGTCTTAGCCTTCTTCACAGTCCCGGACTGTACTCGATCAGCAGCTTCTCCGACAAGGTGCCGACACACGGCTATTCTGACTGGCAAAGTACTCGCAACACCGGCAAACTTCTGACTCCTATCTCGACCCTTATTGTCGACTCCGGCAGAACCGATCCAGCACCGACACAACTTGGCTCTGATACCACTTTGTTGAGTAGGGACACTATATTGAAACTAATTTTATTACTCACTCAAAATATTCTTACAACTCTACTACTCAATTATCTAACCTCCAAGATTACACTCTCTACTACTTATATTATCCTACACCTCCAAACTACTACAACACTCTTCTTGATATCTCTCCTACTCTCTTATTTTGCTTAGATTGTTTTCTTACTTGGATGATTCAAAGTGGAGACCAAGACCCCCTATTTATACTTGCTCCATGAGAGCTAAAGAAACATCTAGACCTAAGATATTTTTGGCCTCTTCTAGATTTTTCTACATCTTACACTACAAGATATTTTATTTGGTATTTCTAGACAATTCTTGATATCTTCATGAAAACTAATTTTGGGCTTGGGCTTGTTTATAATTTGTTATATGTAGAAGTGGAGACATTGATCATGAGCCATGTATGGAACTATGGATGAATCGGAGAAAAGGAAAGAATGCAGCCATGTTGAAGTACAGAGGGAGGAAAATAAGGCTATTTCAGAAGAGATATCACAATGTAATGTAGATCCACTAGAAGCAGGAAACAAAACAAATGAAACCAAAATTAAACAAAACAGAAGATATGTCAGAATGTAATGTAGATACACTAGATCCACTAGAAGCTTGTTTTCTTTCTCTGGGCTTGTTGCTGTTCTTAATTTGGAGATAATAATCGTACTTTGGTTTGTCAAAATTATAGTGAAGTACAGAGAGTAGTAGGGATAGATGTAATATGTTTAGTTCTATTTTGTTTTCATGTTTGTTCTCATTTAAAAGAAAATGTTGTTTGCCAGTAAGTATGGATGCAGGCCTATAGATTGACTTTTGTTTCTGGGTGGTTGGGTTTCAATCCTAGCTTTTGACAATTTAGGATAGGTTTATGGGGCTCATTTCCATGACATCAGGTCGGCTGATCTAATTATGTTGTGATGCAATTAGTATTTCATATGATCGAGGAAACCTTGATGGTTAAATTATAGTTTCATCTGGGCTGTGTAAATAGTATTTGTTACTATTTTGCACCAATTTCTTGAGGGGCATGACAGTGGAAACCTTGTTGCTAATCAGTTTAAATCATTAAAATATTTACCACTTAAAGGCTTGAGAAACAAAATTTGAAGTGCCTACGGGCTTTTACCGTAAAAAAAGTAATTAATAAGTTAAATGTCAGGTTTAAATGATTGACACAATTACTTTAAAGAGTTGTAAACAAAAGTATAAAGGCTTGAGAAACAAAATTTAAAGTGTTTATGGGCTTTAACCATCAAAAAAAAAAATTTGATATGTTAAATGTCAGGTTTAAAGGCTTCACATGATTACTTGAAGGATTATAGACAGAAGTTTCCTATTTATCTATCTTTAGATAAAAGAAAAATTTACTTTCTGTGAGGATACAAATAGATTTTTCTCAGAGTGACATTATTTTCATATTAATAATTTATGTATTTTTGACAGCTTCACTACAAATGCAAACTTGGTTGAGCTATTACCAGAAGGCTCTATAGAGAGAACAAAGGGTAAGGGATTGGTGTGACCGAGTTCGGTCCCACAAACAGGCCCTGGCCCACCCTTCACTGGGAGGATTTATGACGCATTGTGGCTGGAACTCCATTCTAGAAATCCTTTGGTATGGTGTACCGATGATACCTTGGCCACTTTATGCAAGAGCAGAGTTTGAATACATTTGTTATGGTTCAAGAAATGGGTGTTGCATTGGAACTAAAATTGGATGTAAGAAAGAACAATTGTGTGAATGCTGATGGATGGTTCTGATGAAGGGAAGAGTGTAAGCACAAAAACAGAAGAGGTGAAAAGAGAATTTAGGAAGGCAGTGGAGAAAGGAGGGACCTCTTATGCTTATTTGCAAAAACTTCTAGATGAAATTGGGAAATTAAATTTTGAGGATAGACGAAATTTCTGCTTATAATTAGATTGAGCCTGTCAGCATCACTCGAAATTAAATTTTGAGAATAGATGAACGGTTCGGATCGATTGTTTAGACCTTAAAACATATATATGACTTATAAGCATATGCCATGATATGTTTATATAAGTAGCATAACCGGACTCTATCTCAATTTCCTTTCAATACAAAATACAATCAGTCAATCGGATGATTAATTAATTAGCCCTTTAATTGGTAGAACTAAAATAATTCAGGCTTTTGTTTGATGAAAATATAACCGTGTATGAATGTTGGACCATATTTATACACGGTTCTATTAAAAATTGTGTATGTAAATTGGAGGTCATTTTCAGACGTGCACTTTCTTAATTTGGACTCGGAATTAATAGAAATTTTGGGAAAATGTGTATGATGTACAATGTATGATAAGCGTTTTTGTAGTATTGTGCATGCTTCAATTTACTACAATGGGTCATTTTGATGAAATTTTGGAATGCTGCTTGAATAATATACAACCGACGTCATTATTTAAATTGATGTACCCTATTTTATATTATTTATTTAGTATATTTATGGCCTTTATTTATTAATTCCAACGGATTCATATATGAAAATGTTATCTATCCGGCTCTAATATATAATATATTGACTGTTGAGGTATATATTAATTAGGCAATTAATACCTTTGTTGGGTCTAGAAAAGCCCATCTCTTAAGATTAAGCCCAGACAATGTCCACTAAACAGCGACACTCCAAATTTGTTTTGTTGAGCCCAGAAATGTAGGCGTTAATAGGACCAATTAATCCATATCAGAATATTCCATTAATTGGGGACCTGGGTGTAAAAAAGACACAGAAGCAGTAGCAGCCATAGTGACAAATGAATAATTTGGGTTTGATTCGGCAGAGTGAAAAATTCATGATTCGGAAATAATTCGGATATAATTCGGGAATGATTCAGTACCACAAGGAAGCAAAAAATAAAAAATCCAAAAAAATCCTAAATTTTTTTTTTTTGCAATTTATTCGCAAATAAAACGTATTATACATTTTTTTTTCATTTTATCAGGTGTTCGGTTCAGAAACGTCGAAAAAACAAATTAAACGTGAATTTAAACGCGAATAAACTCCCGCGAATTGTGTTACTATTCAGCAAGACATGATGGGCCGCCGAACTGTTGGACATTTGCAGAAATACCCATTAAATTTCTGTGCTTTGCAAAATCTCTAACCAAAAATATTGATTCCCCAATCCCCAGTGCTAAGTGCTAACCTTCACCAGATCCTACTCTAATCCACCTCCCTTGCTCCTTTCTTAGATTTCCAATTCTCCGTAGCTCAACAGAGCGTAACACTTCGTGTGGCACGTACCTGACAAACTGATATCTCAAATAAAACTGTGTAGGTCCCATCTTTCGACTCGCTTTAGATTTTAACATGCAGTCACCAACATAGAGGATCTAAACTCTCTCCCTTTTCATCTTTTCTCTCCTCTCTTCTTTTTCAGTTTTCCGATTAACCGTGGCTCAACATACTGTATACTTAGTGTGGTAGGCTATATGATAAGTAGGGGTGTTCATTAGATCCGGTTTAAACGGTTCAGTTTTTCCGGTTAAATGGATCGATTTGGTTCATTTTTTAAAACCGATTTAATATTTCGGTTCGGTATAGTTTAGAAATTGTAAAACCGGTTAGACCGAACCGATCAAAATTTTGAAACTCATCACCCTTTGGAACCAAACATTTAAAATAATTCAAAAAAATACGACAAAATGTACATTGCTTGTTTCGATTTAAACCGGCTCAACCGAAAACATATATAAAAAAAATAACAAAGAAATATTTATTTTTATGGTTAATATTCTATTTCAGTTCAACCGAACAAACCGAATTTACTTGAGTTCTTATTTGGTTTTGATTATATTTTTGTTCTGTTCAGTTTAATTTTTGAAAAAATCGAATAAAACTTTAATTTGCTTATTTAGTTCGATTTGAACCGATCCGGACCGATAAACACCCATATTAATAAGTTGAGTTCTCCAAGAAATCTATGTGGGTTTTTTCAAAAAAGAAAAAAAGAAATCTATGTAGGTCCTATCTATCGACTCGCTCTACATTTAAACACACAGGACTGACCATAGAGGATCCAAACTCTCTCCCTTTCTCCTCCTCTCCTCTCCTCTCTTCTTTCTCACCTCCAAATCTCGACAAAACACTTCTCAAATGGAGACCGAGAAATCTGAAACCCCAATCGAAACCACCACCAAATCGGGCACCAGATCAAAACCCAAAACCCGAAACCCAAAATCCAAATTCAAGAAATCGAAATCCGAATCTGCATCTGCTGCTACGATAATCTACGTGCCAGTGCTGGTACAGAACATCCCGTCGGACACCTCCACCGCCACCACCGCCAAAGCCGGGAAGTCGGTTAAGGCGGCGCAACCGGTGTTGAATGAACAACAGATGAAGGACTGGCGGTGCCAGGCCGACGATTGTACGGCTGATGCGACGACTGTTGGGAGGTACTATCAGAGGCACCGAATCTGCCCGGAGCACTCAAAGGCACCGTCGGTGCTTTTCAATGGGACCCAGCAGCGGTACTGTCAGCAATGCAGCAGGTATCATATCTAGATCTCTGTAATTTTATTTTTAATAGTATTGTAATTAGCTTTACTTGTTAATTTAAGAATTTACTGGTATATAATTTTTAATAGCAACGGTACTGTCAGCAATGCCCCATTATGTACTGGTATATAATTTAAGAATTTAATAGATTATGAGTAATTATCTACTGGGCAGGTCAGGTCAGGGAATATATAATTTAAGAATTTAAGAGATGATAAGTAATTATTATCTACTGGTATTCTAATCAGTATTACTTGGGATGCCCTGAGCTCAATTTATCTACTGGTATGCAAACCAATTTGATTCATTTTAAATGATGCTATGTGTTAATATTTACTTTGTGAGCTTGTGTTTATATAGTTCTCTTAGGTAAGATTTACATTTGCATAGGGGATGGTTAAATGCTGATGTATTTACTCTTAAAACATTAGTGTGGTGACATATTTCGGGGAAATTAATCGCAAAACTATTCCGCATAATATATTTGAAAACCTTGGGATGCCATGATTTATTTTTGGCAAATTTCGATAGAGGTCACTATACTTTGTCCTTTGTTACGAATTGGTCACTCAAGTTTGATTTGTCTCTTTGTGGCTAGTGAACTTTTCATTTGTCCCAATCAAGTCACTTTATAACTTTTTTGTCCAAAATATTAACGGAATATACTCATTCCGTTAAAAATACTAACGGAATATGCTCATTTCGTCAAAAATACTAACGGAATATGTTCATTCTGTCAAAAATACTAACGGAAAAGTTATATTTTATTAATTTTTTGGATGAAAAAGTTATAAAGTAACTTGATTGGAACAAATGAAAAGTTTAGTGGTCACAAAGGGACAAATGGAATTTGAGTGACCAATTTATGACAATGGACAAACTTCAGTGACCTCTAGTGAAATTTACGCTTTACTTTTTTATTTGTGGGATTACATTTAGATTTACAAGAAATACTTAGGTTTTGGCAAAACATGCTAGTTTTTACATGCATTGACCTATAAAAGCAAAATCATGCAACATGGTATTAAATAAACAAAAATAAATAATTTAAGGATTGGAGTAGAACTAGGGTGTTCTTAAACTCACCAAGCCTTTAGGAGAGCTTAACCCCAAAACCTATCGGATTAATTTCAATGACGAATCCAAACCGTTGAAATCAATCTACTTCACGAGTGATGCATTTACATATCAAATTTATAAATTTTTGAATTAATTCAACATAAAGTCAAACGGTAAAAAAAGATAAAAAATGAATGTTTCAAAATTAACTTATAAACCTTCTGTTTTTTACCACTTGATTTTATGCTAAATTAATTTGAAAATTTATAAAATGCGACATGTTAATGTATCATGTGAAGGCATTACGATAGGTCATGAAGTTAAGCTCACTAATGGATTGGTGAGCTTAATGATACCCTAGTTCTACTCTAAGAATTGTTTCTATGTTTCCTTTACATTTGATATTAAATCTTGGAGAACATGAAATGGGCAGGTTTCATGAATTGACGGAGTTTGACGGGTCAAGGAGGAGTTGTCGGCGCCAGTTGTGCCGCCGACGCCTCCTCCGCACTCTCAACACCTTATCCAGTGAAGAGGTGGAGCAGATGTAATATCTTTCATAGCCTATCAGGTCTCTTCATCTTACCATGCATATCAGGTACATATCTAACATTTATGTGGGGTTCACCATTTTATTGTTAGAAGAAGTTGAGTTGAGTGAGGCTATGGTACTATGGATCAATATCTTCTTTGAAAATTCTAAATAATTAATGTGAACCGTTCAACATGATCTCCATATGAAAATGTACTTGTAGATCTAATTTTACATTTTTTTTTTTTTTTTTACTATTGTTTTAGATAGGTACAAAATCACTTAATCTTAAATTCTATACCATTTAAAATTAAGTGATTTTTTACCTAACTAAAAAAATAGTAAAAATATTCTAAAAAATGTAAAATATAGTCAGCATGTACATTTTCATATGGAGATAACATTGAACAGTTCAGATGACTATTTGGGTTTTGGAAACGAAACCTTTCATCTGTAGTACGGACCAATCTGCGCTATGCATAGTACCATAGCCTCACTCTTAGAAGTTATAATAAAATTACAGAGTTTATTGGTGCTATTATTTTTCAAACAATTGGTGGTGTCAAAATCCTGCCCCATGAACAATCAATCAAGCACACTTTATTCAATTTTAAAAAGATGAAAAAGAAGAATTATTTTAACCATATACAGTGATAGACCTGAAATGTTACCAAGTTTCTCCAAATTTGGCAGTGTCTTGCTAGGGTTGTTAATGTTACCCTTTTTATCTGTTTACCCGACCCATATTGTATTCGATAAGACAGGTATGGCTAAAGACTATTTCTTACCCGTTACCTTATACGGTTATATTATTAAAAAAAATATTATAAAATTATATTTATAGATATATATTTATATGGGAATGATGCATGATATGATAATAGTTCTATTCATAATCCATATACATCTATTCAATGGCACCCTTTTATCTGTTTATTCGACCCATATTGTATTCGATAAGAAGGGTATGGATAAGATTTGTATTTCGTTAGCTTATTGGGTATGAGTAAGGGTATGAAAGTGCCTCCACCCGACCCATTTTGTATCCGATGACACCCCTATGTCTTTCCTTATCTTTTCCTTTTATTATAAATTACAATTAACATTATCATTATTGCAGATTTGTGCTTCCCTTAAAAAGCAAAGCAATGCAGCACACATCAGTAAAGAGAAGAGAAATTTCTAAGGATGAACAAGAAAGTGTAACAGTAAAAAAAAAAAAAGAGATGCTACAACTATGATTAATCCACCTCCATTGAAATTAGAAATCTAGATCTAATGATGGATAATTTACAATCCTTTTTGTATTTTATTAGTGCAAAATCAATGCTCCCTCTCTTCTGTCATTTCTACTGATTGGTGTAAATGTAGTTAGCACTTGGGAAATGCAAAATGTTGTTGCATTTGTAATCTATGAAACTTGATGTGTTTGCAAAATTGGGCCTAAATGAATATTAGGCCTTTTAAGGCCCAATATTATTTCCAATTTATGGTTGGTTTTAGCCGGGCCTAAACTGCTTATAATATATATTGTAGCTGTCTAATTTGCATTAAGATTTCGTTGAAGTTGTATGCACGAATCTCAATGCAAATCAGACAGCTCTGGCTGAGCATTGGTTCGAATTTGGTCCAATGATCATTAAATGGTCTTGTTTCCAATACATATACACACACATATACATATATTTATACACGTATACATGTGTATTCATTTGTGAATATGTGTGTATGTGTGTGTGTGATATAGAGTGAGGTTTTGGTACTATACATAGTGCACATTTTGCTATATTTTTAATTATATCTTTGTTTTGAAAGTTCAAACAGTTCATTTACCATTTATCATAATCTACATATAAATATATACTTGTGGACTAAATTTTATATATTTTTAAAACATTTTCACTATTTCTTAGATCAAGTAATTTTTTACCTATCTAATAAAATAGTTAAAATCACTACGCACGTACAAAAAAATCATTATTTTGAATGGTCTAACCTTATAATTAAGTAATTTTTTATTTATCTAGTAAAATAACAAAAAAATATTCAATAAAAATATACAATTTTATTTATAAATTTATTTTTATATAATAATCGTGTTGAACGGTTCAGATTAAGTATTAAACTTTATAAACAAAGATATTGATCCAAAACTACAAACTATTAACTATTAAACTTTGTAAACAAAAATATTGATCCAAACTACAAACTACATATCAATGCGTAGTAGGAAATAAATCTGCTGTTATTTCAATAAAAATAACAGGAACCTATTATTCTAATCTCAATCGTTAATTTGTATTGAGATTTGCATATGAAAAAAAATTGATTGAGATTTGTGTATAAAAAAATTTAAACGGTTGAGATCAAAATCAGTGTTGTAAAAAACGTCCGTTTAGGCCAATTAGTCGTTGGCGGTGATCAAACCGTCACAAATTTTCTTGACTAATTGGCCGATTATTTCCGATTATAGCCTATTATTTTCTATTATTCTCAATTAGTTGCTTGACGGTATCATGTTCGTCCCTTTAACACATCATGTTATTTACAAGACTGATGAGAATAACATATTCATGTCATGTTATTCCATTATTCTGTTGGAATAACAGGGAATTTATTTCCTACTTGGTATGCAACTATGCATTGTCTCGCTCAAGATATTTATGGTTAAATTCATTGTTTAACACTTCAACAGTTGTATTCCAACAAAATATCTCTGCTGTTAACCTGTGGGGCCCTGTACACGTGTCAATTTGATAACGATTATATGTGGCACATCATACGAATTCAGATCTCGCCGGTACCGTAATAGGGAATCTTTTACAAGTATTTGATCTGGAACGTCCCTTTTAACTTGGCACGAATCTTAAAGCTCAATAATACTGCCCCTGCACTAACTCAAACCTCGAAGCATTTGAAAGTAAATCTCAAGCCGTAAAGTGAGAGAAATCTTTTACAGTACCTGAGATGATACTTGTCTCATTCATACTAGTCAGTTGTCAGTACTGTACAGGAAAGAGATATTTTTAGATATTTTCTACGTGGAGCCCACTTATCCTTCTCATCCTTATCCGCCACGCCACTCCATGTTTCACTCTTTACTCACTCTTCAAGGCTGCTATGCAGCTCCAAAGATTCACACTAGCCTCGTCTCCAAAAGAATATTTCAGCTAATCAGTTATTTATTATGAATTTTTTTATTTGTATTGTTACTTATACAAGAATAATACGAAAGTGTATAATATTTTAAGACATTATTATGAAAAAATTGATGTGACTTTAGTTACATAAGTTTGAGAGAAAGTAAAAATATATTAAATAAAAAAATGAGAGAGACAATATAAACAAATATATTAAAATAATATTTCAATTTATTGAATTAATTATTCTTAACTTTATCAAATTTACTTGTGAGCATATAGAAAGGTTAGTCTCATTCCCCTTCCTTACACAAAAAAAAAAAAGAAACAAACAAACAAACAAATAAAACAAAACAAAAGGAAGGAGGGATACATAAAGAGTAAAAGAAAATTAAAAATTCAAGCACTAACTTGCAAAAAAAGTGACAAAAAAATAACTCTACATAACGATGCAATGAGAATGATGTATTTATTATCTTTTTAGTTGTGACTGTAAGCTCCACGGAAAATGTATCTAGTCAAAGTATTAAGTATTGACTGTTCTTTTTATTTATTAAATGTTTACAAACAAAAAAAAGAAACTAACCTTCCGATGTATATAGTGTACACTAACATGCAAAAATGTGAGAAAAAAATGACGTTTTATATTGTGCCTCTATAGTTTTATAATAATATTGTACGTTATTTTGTTTAACATAAATGTTTACTTTATAAATAAATATATAATCATTAAATGTACTATTTTTGTACATCTATTTTCTTAAGTTTGAATTGCTAATTATAATGATAATATTTGAGAAAATTATTTAATTAAATAAAAATATTGGACTAACAATTGGTTCATTGATGCTTGAAATATGTGTGCAAGTTGGAGCAGTGCAACATAGTGTTAATTATAGTCTAGCTGGATAAGTTCACCTCCATGTAAGTGTTAATGTTTCTCACCACTAATTAAGTAGGTGAATAATCATGCTTTTATTTCTACAAAGTTCTAATCTTATGTATTGTCAATTGTAATTATTATAACAATTAAATAGAGCTCCTTAAAAGTCACTAACCATGACACACCACCCCCTAGTCATTAATGTAGCAATTATGTATATATTTTGTTTTTCTTACAAATTAAACTATTTTAGTTACATATTTACTTTCCACCATTAGTTAGTCATATTTGTCATATATCTTGATTTTCTCTAATCACATATGACTTCCAATTTCAAAATTGATAGACAGTCTATACCTTTTTTTGTCACCGTTTTTTTTAATATTTAGTACTGTAATTTCAAAACTAAATTAAAAAAAACACATGTAATGTTTTAAAATAAAAATTACACATTTTTTAACTTAAGTCCATAAAATGTAGAGTAAAATTCCAACCGTTCATTTTAATATGATCCGATTGTTAAAAATATTATGTAAATCTTAGACAGATCTATATAAAATTTGTCTTGAATTGAACTTAATTATTTTATTGAGTAAAGCTAGTATGTGCTATGCTCACCAAAAGATTTGGCGAGCATAACTCTAAATTAATCTATTGAATTGGCTTCAAACGACAAACTCAAATCGTTCAAACCGATATACTTCACGAGTGATGCTTGTAGATGCAAAATTTTGAATATTTCGAATTTATTTAGTACAAAGTCAAGCAGTCAAAAAAATAATGAAAAATAGAGTTTTATAAGTTATTTTAATGCATTCATTTTTCAACATTTTTGACCACTTGACTTTATATGAAATAAATTTGATTTAAAAAATTGCATGTACATATATCACTTGTGAAGTAAATTGGTTTTAACGGTTTGAATTCATCATTTGAAACTAATTCAATAAATTTTGAATCTTATACTCACTAAACCCTCATAATGAACATAGCACACACTAACTTTAATTACCCTAGTTTATCCCACGATACTAGTTTCGGTGAATCTACAAATTTGTATAAAAATTTAAGAGGAGGGATCTAGTTACCACAATTTTGAGTTACAACAAAGTTACCACAACTATTTTTTACATTTTCAAAGTCCAAATCATCTATCCAAACCGTTCAACATGATCTCCACAATAAAATGTGCTTCAGATCAAATTTTACATTTTTTTTTGAATTCTTTTACTATTTATTAAGATTGGTACAAAATTCAATAGTCTGAATTTGACTAGTTTTTGTAAAATACTTGATAAATAGTAAAAAAAATAAAAAAAATAAAAAAAATAAAAAATTTGATCTGCAAGCACACTTTATTGTGGAGATCATGGTGAACGGTTTGGATCGACAATTTGGACTTTAAAAATGTAAAAAATAATTGTAGTAACTTTGTTGTAACTAGATCCCTCTCAAAACTTTATTCGATTTGTGACTTATTCTCTATTCTATACTAGTTGCATATATAAGTCTAATCAATGTCCCCGTATAAAATTAAAATTTAATTCGACTGAGACTTATTCTACTTTTTGGCAATGAATGAAAGCTAACATTCTCACCATGAGGTGACCATATCTACCTTGCCACCTCTTTATAAGACACTCATCAGCTACCTTCTTAATTACCATATAAAGATATACAAAAAGAAAGAGAGAGAGATATATATCATCACTCAAGCAAGCAAACCCTAATATAATAGTATATATAGTTAGGTAATTAACCATGGTACTACTAGAGAAGCTATGGGATGATGTGGTGGCGGGCCCACGACCTGACAATGGTCTCGGCTGCCTCCGCAAGGTCACCTCCCGTCCACCTCTAACCGTCAATACCGGTACATATATACATACATATATCTAATTATATATATACATCCCTAACAAATTAATATACATGATTCAAGTTTTGTAACATATATTATATGATTTTGTGAAGATATTGTGGGAGAAAGTAGCAATAGCAAGTACAAGAGATCGGCGTCGACACCGACGACACCTGCTACACCGGGAACACCATCTACGCCACAGAAGAACAACGTGTGGCGTAGCGTGTTTCACCCGGGAAGTAACCTTGCGACACGTGGCCTCGGTGGCAACCTCTTCGACCGGCCACAACCAAACACTCCTACTGTCTATGACTGGTACCATTTATTAGATCTCTACCTTGTAATTTCCTACTTTTAGTTTGTTTATGTTATTATTATTTCGGAGGATTATACCAACTAGGGCATTTGGTCTAGTGGTATGATTCTCGCTTTGGGTGCGAGAGGTCCCGAGTTCGATTCTCGGAATGCCCCAATTTTTTGGATTATTTTTATTTTGTAATTTTGGAACTACTGGTTTGTTGTTAGATGAAGTTATAGTTAGTGATCCGTTTTGATCCGTATTCGTATTTGAAAATTAAATACGGATATCTTGAATTTTGAATATATGTGCAGATACGGATACAAATATGATTTAAATTTTAATTATTTGTATATGAATAATAACTTATATGTTATGAAAAAATTTATGTTATATACAATTATAAATAGATAAATATTATAAACTTTATTTTTTTAATAATATTTATATATTTTTTTAATTTTTTAATTTATGTTATATACAATTTATGTTGCCACCCCCTAGGTGAAACCCTTGTAGAGTGTTATTTGTACTTAAATTAGATTTTAATGGTGTTTATCTTCTCTAATTCACAGGATGTATAGCCATGAGACAAAATCAAACCACCGTTAATGGAGAGATCCAGTTCTGTTGTTGTTGTACTAGTGGCGACTTTCTTCCAAAAGTAATGGAGGTGTCCCTTGCTTCTCATGTTTTACTGCTTTCTGTATTAATGTTTGTTTGCTAGCTTTGATTATATGAGAGATTTGGAATAGTTTGGGGGTGGCTTTAATTAATTATGTGTATATATTTGTGTTGTGTATTTTTCTACCTATGTTTAATGGGGAATATTTTGGTCTCATGTAAGCTAGTGTATGTTGAAAATGTATTAATTTTTGTAGAATTTGTTGTTGGATTAATCAAGGATGTTTAATTCCTCTATATTTGTTTAAAATTCATTTTATTTTTTGCAGAAATTTATCGTCAAGGAAATCCAAAATTCATTTAAATTGTATAATCATTTTTTTTAAAATATGCTATCCATAAGAAAATTTTATAAGTTGCCAAAAAAAAAGTTTGAAGAGGTGGTTTCTTAATGTCATATTTTCTTTTGATCATGCATCAGATATATATGTTACAAGCGAATTTAACATATTTGTTCAAAAAAATTCAAAAATTTAAATCTGCTTTGCTTTCATAGGTGTATTATTTTGAAATCAATTATTACTGATACAGTGAGAAACTGAAGATATTATATAAAAGAGCATCATGCTAACATATATCAAAAGCTATTAAAGATATTTAATTAATATTCATAAAAGAATCTTCTATCTGAGTAGTTTTTTATTAGACAGTTGTTAATTTAAAATTTTATTTTATAAACAGTAAGGTCAATTTAGAATGAAAAATACCTGAAGAATACAAATGTTTGAAGATTCAATTAACAAATTAATAAAACAAATACAAGCTGAGTCCCACATGCCCCACCACACACTATGTAAATATCCCAAATGATGCGTGTTAGGATGGTAAATTGAATAAATTATGAAGCAACTAATATTTTTTCTTCATTTCTCTAGTGGATGTCTTTGTCAGTTCTTCATTTCTATATATATATTTTTTTTCTTTCAGTTATTGATGGGATGGATGTCCTTGTCACGATGGGTTGATACATGAATCTACAATGCCATTAGCCAAAAACACAGGAATCATATTTTATTAATTAAAATAGTTATCTGATATGGACTTGGAATTGATTTGGATAGGCATTACCGAAAAAATTACAATAAATCGAAGCAGGCTGTTTCAGTAGAAGTAGAAAGGTCAAGAGATAGTAAAAAAAAGGGGCATTCCGAGAATCGAACTCGGGACCTCTCGCACCCAAAGCGAGAATCATACCACTAGACCAAATGCCCTAGTTGTTACATAATTTTCGAAGAACTATTTTGGAGGACTTCTCAAGCGTCATATTTAGTTTCCCTTAATTCATACAGACGTAGTATATGAAATTTTACATACTAGATGCTTGGAAACTTTCTTATTGTTTCATATACAAAAAAATGTCACATCTGTGCTAATTTATAGGGTAGAATAATGTGAGGCAAACTTGCTGGTCTATCTAAATAATTCATATGCCATTTTTAATTGGAGTTCTCTATCAATTTGTGAGTCAATACATATCCCGATATTTTTATTAAAACCCCCCAAAAAAAACAAATTATCAAATCTGCTCCCACTCGAAAGTTATAATTATTTCTACCCTAACCGCCCGTGGGCTGGGCGGTCCACTTTTCCCACCAGACCGCCCAGCAGCCGGGCGGTCCACTTTTCAAAGCTGACCGCCCAGGGGATGGGCGGTCCACTATGAAACTTTTTTTTTTTATAAGGTTTTATGTTTTAATTTGTTTGAATGTTTTATATTAAATTGTTGTAATGATTTGTTTGAATATTTTTATATTAAATTGTTGTAATGATTTTTGAATGTTTTATATTAAATTGTTGTAATGATTTGTTTGAATGTTTTATATTAAATTGTTGTAATGATTTTTGAATGTTTTATATTAAATTGTTGTAATGATTTGTTTGAATGTTTTATATTAAATTGTTGTAATGATTTTTGAATGTTTTATATTAAATTGTTGTAATGATTTGTTTGAATGTTTTATATTAAATTGTATGATATATATTTATTATTTGTTGACGATTATATTTTTATAATTGACGATTATTTTTATATGTTATGTAATTGTGTAGTTTTAATATAATTGATTAGTTTTATATTAAGTTTGTTAATGTTTAAATGTTCTAAATGGTAATCTAAATAGTAAGTCTAAACAATAAAAGTAGGTAATCTAAATGATAAGTCTAAACATGAAACATAACAGTCCAAACATGAAATATAATAATCTAAACTAAAATACTAGAAACCTATCAAACTAAAATACTAGAAACCTATCAAACTAAAAAAAATATAAAAACCCTAACGGCGACGACGAGGGCGAGGTCCGGAGAGGTCCAACCTAGTAGGTGCATGGCGCTCTCTCTACGACGGCGGACGCCTCTGGTGAACCTCATCCACCTGCATGTCATCGTGTACGGCCTCACGCGCCAATGGGTCCGCCCCCAGGTGTAATGCATGCTCCCCATGGATCCCCGCATGTGTACGCAACACCCACGGATCGGCCTCCCAAGTAGGAGGATACGTGGCCGGAGGCGGTGTGCCAAATATAGCAGCGGCAAAGCCATCTGCAGTCTGTGCCCCACTCCCACTGGCCTCGCCGTCGTGCTGTCTGGGCTCCATATACTGCGGTCGGTGGGAGCTAGCTGGCTCCCATCCGCCCTCATCTGGAGCTAGGTCATCCAAAGAGAAAACGGCGGCGGCGGCGGCGGCGGCTCTCTCGGCGGCGGCGGCAGCTTCATCCTGCATGTAAACAATGTTAAATTAAAGACATAGAAGTAACGAGTAAATTAATTAAATAATGAACTTTTGCTACCTCGGTATGCTGCACGGGAACTCCATGCTTGTTGTAGTACGCGTTCCACGCGTTGTTGTTCAACACCCATTGGTGGATCGCCCAACCCGAGTCATCATCTGCAGAAATGAAGATAAATTAATAATAATGATCTTTTAAAGAGACGCTTAATAATGATCATTTGTATGACATATTATTACCTGTAGGAGGTGGCGGCATCTCATCAGCGTAGATAGGGGCTCTAGGCTGCTCCGGATCTGGTGGTGGGGCCTTTATCTCGCGCCAATTGATGTCCTCCCCGGCATCGTGCAACATACCAACGAGGCGCCCGTCCCAGCCAGAGTCCTCAATGATCGGTGCACTGTGTTGGAGCATTTGACATCCTATCGCTCTCCAACTTCTTCTCGCCATGCACACCAAGCTGTGTGCCACTCCTCTAATAGCTGCCAAAATCTGCACACAATGTATTTTCATTATTATTATTAGAAGATGAATAAATAACTACAATTTTTTAAGCATGTCAGTTTCATTTAAACATACCGAACGAGCATGGATCGGACCGAAAGGCAAGTAAGTCCTAGATCCGTCACCCTCACCCGTGAGTCTCCGTCGAAGAGCATCACCATAGTCCCCCTGTAGATAAACCGTCGGCATGCTCCATCTCTGGTACCAGACTAAATACCGCAATCTCCAAGGCCCGACCGGCATAGGGGCATCTGGAGCTGGAGGCGGGGTCCATAAGTGAAACTGGGGTGATGCAGCACGCTGGTAATGCTCCCAGAAACGCGTGCTCCAGTCGACTTTGGGCTTGTTGTGTTTAGTGCTGCAATATAAATTAATTAGTAATGTGTATGGCTGAGCAAGTAATAAAATAGGGAAACAATAAGGCAGTGGGTAGTTACCTGTGCAGCTGGGTGGTCCGCTGCTCGCCCAACTCTGGAAAATCAGGGACATAGGCATCCAAGCCAAACTGACGGGGCACTCGATCAGGATAGTGATACTCAACTATCCAGAAGCATACGCACGGCCCCCGATAAAACGAGAGAGGTCTCTGCTCTAATGTCAGCGGGCACAGAAGGCCCCGATCGTAGAACACACGATAGGGGTACCAGGTGACGCTCGCCTCGTGAAGCATCTGGAGCTGGCCCCGGACATACGAAATCCCCACGGTCCTCCCTCTGCCCGTGTCCTCGTACGTGAGGGGAGTACTCCATATGGCACCGTACCCCGGACGTCTCTCGGGGTCATCTCCCATCCATAGCCCCTCCTGAGCTGGAGGAACAGGCCGACACACCGGTAGATGTGACCAGGACCACTGCTGGAGTAGAAGAAGTGGTCCGGCAATCTGCCTGTTCGTCGCCTAAATTTTGGACATGCGATGCATTTCTGGTAAATATGGAACTGTTTGTGATTACCTTAGAACAGCCTGCTCGTCACGTGTCTGGGGGGTGATCCTACGCCGGTGGAAGTATCTGCGGAGCGCCGCAAGACTGATGCAGTACTGTGAATACCGGTACTCCTCCTCCTCCTCTCCTTTCTTCTTCTTCTTCTTCTTTTGCAAGTCCGACGGAGCGGCCCCCAGCAGCTCCGGTATCATGTGCATCAGGTCTGGATGGTCTGAGACACCACCGATGGGGTTGCCGTCTATCCGTAAACCCCACAAGGCGCTGACATCACCTAGTGTGACTGTCATCTCCCCAACCGGAAGGTGAAATGTATGCGTCTCCGGTCGCCATCTCTCCACTAGACCGCAAACGAGGGCCTGATCAATATCACAGTGAGGCATGATGGCCAACTGATACAACCCCAGATGAAGGATGCACTGCTCCATCAACGGGTGACGGACGTATGGTATCTCGGGGGTGCGATGCCTCACTGTCATCATCGTTGTGTCCTGCATTTTACAATTATTTCAATATAAACGTCTAATTAAATAATGCTATTTAAATTAGGAATACAAAACCAACGTACCTCCATAGATGCAAGTGAGACACGGTGCCTGACATGTGGGATCCACAGAAGAGGACTAAACGTGTCAGGATGGTGAGGGGGATAATCTCCAAAGGGAGCATCTGCACCGGACGACTCTGCACCGGATGCCTCTGCACCGGATGCCTCTGCACTGGATGCCGCTGCACCGGATGCCTCAGCATCGTGATCATGTGAACTCTCCCCCGTCTCCAGAGGGGCATCCCATGCACGTCCCCGTCTAGTTCTGACCATACTACATTTCAATAAACAGAAGATTTTATCTTACAAATCCTGATTTATAAACCCTAACTTATAAACTCTAATTATGTCAACCCTAAACCCTAATTTAGGAATTCAACCCTAATCTAACAATTCAACCCTAAACCCTAATTTGATTCCTAAACCCTAATTTAACCCCTAAATTCTAATTTAACCCCTAAACCCTAAATTAACAATTCAACCCTAAACCCTAATTTAACAATTCAACCCTAAATTAACAATTCAACCCTAAATCCTAATTTAACAATTCAACCCTAATTTAAACAATTCAATCATAAACCCTAATTGAACAATTCAACCCTAATTTAACAATTAAATCGCGACAGGAAAATCAACAACCCGCACACGATAATTAACAATTCAATCCTAATTTATAAACTTCAGTTTTGTCAACCCTAAATCCCTAAACTACAAACTCATACCAGAAACCCTAATTTTGAACAATTCAATCGTTTCGGGAAAATCAACAACCCGGACATGATAATTAACAATTCAATTCTACCAATTATTCCAATGCCAATACAAGATACAAAATATAAATTAAAAAAATTATTTAGAAACTTACCCGAAAATAATCGGACTGTCGCCGAGATGGCCGAAATTAGGGTTCGGGTTAGAGAGGAAGAGGGAGGAAGAGAGAGAGGAAGAGAGAGAGAGGAAGAGGGAGAGGAAGAGGAAGAGGGAGGAAGAGAGAGAGAGAGGAAGCTCTAGAGAGAGAGAGAGGAAGAGAGAGAGAGGAAGAGAGGGAGAGAGGGAGAGAGAGACTTCGGCTGGGGTGGTGGTTCGGGCGGCAACGCAGCAGGAGGCAGAGGCGAAAGAGAGGGAGATGGGGAGCGGTCTGCTCCCAGCGGACCACTTTTAAAAAAAAAAAAATTTCATAGTCGACCGCCCAGCACCTGGGCGGTCAGGTTTTAAAAGTGGACCGCCCGGTCGCTGGGCGGTCAGGTATCGAAAGTGGACCTCCCGGCTACTAGGTGGTCTTGTGGGAAAATTGGACCGCCCAGCCCACGGGCGGTTAGGGTAGAAATAATTATAATTTTGAAGTGGGAGCAGATTTGATAATTTGTTTTTTTTTGGAGGTTTTAATAAAAATATCGGATACATATCTATCAATAACAAGATTTAAAACATTTTCAATTAATATTGACTAACAAAATCTGATTCTTGCTAATTCATATGACATCAAGTAGACTACAAAGAGTCAAGATTCTCTGAAATAACTCAAATTTTGAGTTTAGATCTGATCCGTCCGATCAGAATTCGGACCAATCTGTTCTCAGGTGAAATGCACGCGTCCTCTTTAATATTGGTGCCAAGGCAGATCTGACGGTCCAGATCCAAACTAAAAATTTGAGTTACTTTAGTAATATCAAGTAGACTAGGGAAGTACCAATCCTCTCCTGTGTAAATATTTTAACAGAGCAGTTTTGGCTTTATGCAGCGTACGGAATGTAGAATAAAAACAGGGCTGCATAATGGTTCGTGCGCTGCATGAAGCTAAATCTGCTCTGTAAGAATCTTTACCCTCTCTTCTCTTCTCGGGAGTTCACTGCCACTGCCGCTGTCACCATCTCTCTCTCTCTCTCTCTCTCTCTCAGGCGCGATGACTCTCCTCCTCCGACCACCTCCCTCCCTACATCTCCCCACCCCTCTCCACCGCGCCACGTCAACCCACCACCTCTCATTCGGACTCAAAAGCAAAACACCACACATCAATCTCACATTGTCAACACCCGCCAGATCGAGGTTCCTCGTTACACGCGCCTCAGCTGATCCTGCGGTTGGCGGAGAAGGAGAAGGCAAGGGGAGAGTTTCTGGAAGGGATCTGGTTGTACGGATCGGGGAAGTGCTTTCTCTGGGCTTCCCCTTTTGGGTGGGGTCCGCTTGTGCTCTTGCTCTCTGGTGTCCCCCGGCGTTTCTCTGGGTTGGCCGTGGGGCCCAGATTGTCGGAATCACTCTCACTATGCTCGGTAAAATATGATACAATTATCTTTTGTTTTTGTTGTTATATTTGTAAATATATTGTCTTTGTTTTTTTTTTTTTTTTTTTCATTTGAAAGCATTTAAAACATAAATCTGAAATTGGAGTTTGCATTAATTATAAATTTATAATACAAGTTTGCTGTTATAATTTGATCTCTGTCTAATGGGAAGAGCAAATGTATAAATGCATTGTTGAATAAGAGTGGTTAAATCTCTTGTATACCCTTGCAAAACTTCAATTTTACATGACCATTATGCTAACAGCTTTAAATGAACTATCTTTATCTCCCTTGATGGAATTGTTTTCAGGAATGGGGATGACACTTACACTTGATGACCTTCGATCGGCACTTTTAATGCCCAAGGAATTGGCAGCTGGTTTTGTGCTTCAATACACGGTTTGTGTTCAAGGGCAGAATTAAAAAAATTAGATTGTTGGGGACTGAAACGTAAAATGCAAAATGTGTGGTAGATGGGATTCAAACCCAAGTTTTAAGCTACAAGCACACATTTTGCAATTTATGAGGGGGTTGAACCATATAAACACTTTAAAAAAAAATTCAATATACATCATTAAAAATCTTAAGATTATGGGGGTGTTAGTGCATTAGCACTTGATTGGTAATTTGGTATTGATCATAACTCAAATAAGATCAACATTATTTTTTTATGAATATCAGATAATGCCATTATCGGGATTTTTCATTAGCAAGCTGTTAAATTTGCCGTCACACTATGCAGCCGGGTTGATTTTGGTAGCATGCTGTCCTGGAGGTGAGTTCATATAATTTTTTCGCATATTCACCCGTTTTGACTTTCCTAATTAAAATTGAATGACAATATATTATTTTGCCATTTTTTCATTATCGGAAGGTACTGCAAGTAATATCGTCACCTATCTTGCAAAGTAAGCAGTAATTATTCAGGAAATATTGCATAATTGGTACCTAAACTTTCATCCTTGTATATTTTTCAATGTGGTCCATGAATTATTTGGGTTTTTTTATTTAAGTCCTTCAGTTAGTTTGACCATTAAATATAGGAGATGTGACCAATAATTAGTAGTGAACCTAACTGTAATTCGTATCCCTTAAAATATCTCAAATTTGAGTTGATCTGTACAAAATATGAACTGTTCATCACGAATCTTAAAGCAACCCATTTTTCAAATAAGTCCTTCAGTTAGTTTGGCCATGAAACATAGAAGATGTGACCAATAATCAGTAGTGAACCTAACTGGAATTTGTATCCCCTAAGATATCTCAAATTTTGAGTTGAGCACGAACTTAAAGCAACCCATTTTATATGAATACTGCCCATGCATCTACAGAGGCACCGAAAATACTTTTAAATCCGGTTTTGACATCAACTGAAAAGTAGAGATAACTCAGAGGATACGAACCCACATAACTGATACTCTTTGACTATATTAATTTCATGCAAATATGAGATAATTATTTCTTAATTTGTTATATTAAAGAGGAAATGTGGCGCTCTCAGTGCTAATGACAGCTGCAAGTACCTTTGCTGCTGCTGTAAGTATGCACCTGACCTGAATTCTATCTTTGCTTTATTTTATTAACTTAATTTGCAACTAGTAAGTTATGCTGGTATATATTTTACTGCATTTTTTATTTTACAAAAATGCAGGTAATGACTCCATTTCTCACATCAAAACTTGCCGGTCAATTTGTAGCCGTTGATCCTAAAGGTCTCTTTATGTCTACTGTTCAGGTATGTTACCAAGTACTCTCTTCTTTAGAAAAATTTCATAACAAACAACATCTACATAGCTTTACTAGATGAAATATATATTAATTTCATAACATACAATAGTAGAAGTGATTTATAAACTATGAAAACATATCAGTTATGCTTCTTTTTTTAAACAACGATGCCTAAACTACCCCTTATTCTTACAATCTCATCAGATAATTAGAGATACTTAGGCCAGTTTGCCATTATCTTTTTTTACATTGTTTTTTTTTTCTATTTTCTATGTTGTATTGTTATCTTAGTTTATACGGGTTGTCTATTATTTATATATGCAGGTTCATTTATGGACTATGAAAACATATCAGTTATGCTACTTAAAAAAAAAATGCCTAAACTACCCCTTATTCATACAATTCTTGCTAGATAAATCTTAGACCAGTTTGCCATCTCTTTTTTTCGAAATAAGCAGCAGCAATAAAAAATGTTATATGAGATATTTTTTCTATTTTGTATAGAGTTATCTTAGTTTATATGGGTTTTATTATTATTTATATATGCAGGTTGTGCTTGCACCTGTTCTTGCCGGTGCACTTCTAAACCAGTATTGCAACAGCTTGGTCCACATAGTCTCTCCTCTAATGCCGTTTGTAGCCGTCGCCACAGTGGCGCTCCTCTGTGGCAGTGCCATTGCACAGAATGCCGCAGCCATACTGTCAAGCGGGTCACTGGTTGTTACAGCTGTTTGCTGTTTGCATGCTTCCGGCTTCTTCTTTGGTTATATTCTTGCAAGAATTCTTGGCATCGATGATTCTTCTTCAAGAACTATATCAATTGAAGTTGGCATGCAGGTATCATTGAATTTTGAATTTAGATATTCTTTTTATATGTAAGTTAAACTATATAATTCATAGCTAATTAGTTTGAAATCCCCTTTTTAAAGAAAAAAATAGTAAATAGTTTATATACTATGACATTTTTATGATATGTTTCAATGTAATGAATTTCAATTGAAGATTCTATATCTATCTATATTAAAATATGTTAATAAATTTTAAAAGGTTGGTCTTAATAAATTTTTATTTTTTTTATTAAAGATACAATCTGAGATTGGATTAAATCAATTTTTGGGTAAAAATGAATAAATTGAAATGGCATTTTATGTCCCCTGATACTTTGATGTCAAAAGTCCTGGTAAAATATCATCAATTTATTTTATCAGGTTAATTTAGTGTTACCGTTGATAATATGTATGTAACCGACAAGAAAGAACCATTTATTTAAATCTTGTTAGTTATGAAATGATACAATTTCACCGTAAAATTAAATTTTTTAATGGGAATGATGCTATGATGCTATTATAACTTAACTGAATAAACCCACTTCATTTTTCTTCTTCTGAGAAATGTACTGTGAACTATGGTACCATGCATAGCGCGGATTGACCCATACTATGAATCAATATTTCTTCTGAAAAATCACTACTTTTGAATGGTCTAGAATTTTTAGATCAAGTAGTTTTGAACCTATCTAAAAAAATAGTAAAAAAATTGTGAAAAAAGTAAAATTTGATCGACAAGTACATCTTCATATAGAGATCATGTTGAACGGTTTCGATCGACTGTTTTGACTTTGAAAACAGAGATATTGATCCATAGTACAGACCAATCCGCGCTATGCATAGTACCATAACCTCACTCCACTTGGGAATTCTGTGGGGAGTAATTTCCATAAAAGCATAGAAGTGGGTATACTAATATTTGTTTAAAATGTAATTTCTTATTGTAGAATTCGGTGCTTGGAGTAGTTCTTGCGACTGAGCATTTCGGCAATCCTCTGACAGCTGTTCCCTGTGCTGTTTCAAGCATATGCCACTCAGTCTTTGGTAGTATTTTAGCGGGAATTTGGAGAAGCATGCCTCCAAAAACATTGAAAAAGGACTAAAATGTAAAATGTTAGTTGGAGAAATAAGAGTAGAGAGGAAAAGAACACTTGCCATTTTTATAATGTGTTAGTTTCTGGTACGGCAATTCTTTCTTTCTTTCTTTGTCAGTTGTAGAATGTAGACTAACAATAACAGGAGATATGAAAAACATATTTGTCATTGATTTCGGGTACTGCTATACTCAAAATTGATTATACTGGTATACTCCTGTAAGTTGCAGCGATTATCTGGTTTCTAGCCTTGTAATACGTTTGGCTTCACTGATCAAAATATTACTGGTATATTTTTCCTTTCGTTTCAGATCGAATGGTCCAGGTCTGTCTGATCAGTTATAAAAAAAATTGGTCAGTGTGGGCAGGTGTAAAACACCATTTGTCAGATCCAATTTTATCAGTACCAACTGGATTTGATAGATCTTAATTACTGGTTAATTTTCTCCAAAAAGAACCAGTCATTGCACAGAGGAAACCAGCATTTAATTATGATTGTCAACTATTAAATTTTTTTAAAGCACACATTATTTAATCTAGAAATAATTAGAATTGATACACACATTATTCCTGCCAAACCGAACTTCATAGAGTTTCAGGCATTACTATTACAACTTCATAAACCTAATCACCTGATTATCACTCTAGTGATACTAACAAGGTAAATCAATCTACTTTTAAACAGAAATTTCATTTATTCTCAGAATCTAATTCCCAATTTGATCCAAAAGTTGTTGCAAATAAGCATAAGAGGTCCCTCCTTTCTCCACTGCCTTCCTAAATTCCCTTTTCACCTCTTCTGTTTTTGCCCTGACACACTTCCCTTCATCAGAACTTTCCATCAGAGATCGAACGGCTCTCTCGAGTTCACCAGCAGTCACAAAATTGTTATTTTTTGCATCTAACTTCAGATCCAATGCAACCCCCATTTCTTTAACCATGACAAATGCATTCAAACTCTGCTCTGCATATAGTGGCCAAGGTATCATTGGTACGCCGTAAAAAAGGCTCTCTTGGATAGAGTTCCAGCCGCAATGTGTCACAAATCCCCCCACTGCCGGGTGGGCCAGGATCTCTGTTTGCGGGACCGAACTTGGCCACACCAATCCCTTATCCTTTGTTCTCTCTATAAAGCCTTCTGGTAATAACTCATCCAAGTTTGCATTTGCAGTGAAGCTGTCAAAATACAGAATTTATAAATATGAAAATCATGTCTACCTTAGAAGTTTCATTTGAAGAAAAACCCTTTTAACCCATAAATGGGGTAGATACTTGTATCCAATGGATCCTAAAATATACTTGTTTATCCTCACAGAAAGAAAATATAGATAGATAAAAAGGACAATTCCTAAGGCCTTTTTCGTACCTGACTTGAAAATTTAGCTGAGGAAAAATCCATATGAATGAATTTGTTGTGAAGAGAAAAGAAAAAGTTATGTGCTATCAGAATTTGAATGTAATTTAAATAAAAAATCTGAAGTATGTGTACCAATTCAGAATAGGTTACCAAGACCATCAGTCCCCAAGTTACATGTATTTTGAGTATCAAGCAATATAAATTTTAAATAATATTACATGAAAATTAGATCATTAGTTAAAAAAATTACTTGATTCCAGTGCAAGGTGCTCGAATAGCCCACAAGAACCGGTGCCCGCTGCGTTCCAATCCAATCGCCATCTCCTTGATTTGCGGCAACTCGAAGCCTCCTCTACTCCCAAAGCACAAGAAAATTACTGATTTCGGCTGCTGCAAATCTAGCCAATTTATGCACTCATGCTTTTCGGGTCCCGCTTTCCGAATCGATACAATAGGCCCAATTGGGTATATCGCTGGTGCCGGTTTGTCAGGTACACACTGGCCTTGTTCTACGGCTTTTAGAACTGTTGCCTCGAGAGCTATACTGGAATTTACTATAATGCCCTTGGCCTCCATGTACCGTCGTCCGAGGTACAGAAAAGATTTGTAAGCACCCGATTTCTTGTTCATAAGGATCGGTGGCATGAAATGTGATGGTACGGGTGAAACTCCAGGGACTTTTATCGGCCCGTCGATCTCTGAGAATTCTTGTTTAATTTTTTCATCTAAAATTGGGAGATGAAGTACCAAAGAAAGGAAAGCTGCATTTGAAGTGTGAAAGATGTAACAAGGGATGTTGAGTTCATTTCCGAGGTCTATAAGCGATGTAGCGAACGGGTCAAGAACCAATGCCGCCACACGGGATCCGGAGGTTGCGATTGCATCTTTCACATGTGGCAAATGGAGTTGCACATAAATGGTGATGAATTCCTCCGGATCGTCAAATTGGGCCGGCGGTTTAACAACAGGAAGTTGTTGGAAATTAATAGAGAGGTTAAGAGAATCAACCGATCGGAGGTATGACTCGGTGATGCTCGACATCGAGTCGGCAGTGGGGGTTTGCATGAGGAGGAAAGTGATGGAAAGAGAGTTGCTGGAAGTGGAGTTGCATTGCAAGAGCCTCTTTGCTGCCTCTACCATAGGAATTGTGTGGCCTGGTGGCCATATTGGCATGAAGAAGAGGCACCACTTATTATTGCTCATTGAAATTGATAGTATGCTTAGAAATCAGGGATCTTTCTCTTTTGAAGAAAAATGGGGGAGAAGGAACTCAAAATGGGTACTGAAGTTGTAAGTCAAATGAATGGTGGGGTCGTTGCTCCGGATTATATGGCATTTAAATTTAACGTGTTGCAATCGGAGAAATCACGTGGCCAAAGAGTAACGGGCATTTTTTTTAATAAGTGGTTCAAAAATTATATTTGGATAAGATAAGGATTTAAATTTCTTCATTTTTTCTGTGTTTTGATCGTGTTTTTACTTTTAATTTTTTAATAATAAAAATTTATATTTCAAAATAAATATTTTCCTACACGTACATTAAAAATTATCACTTTTTTAGTTTACTTTTATATGGCTCAATAAATTGAAAATTCAACATTCTTGAATTATCCACAATGGTGTATTTTTACAAACTCTTGATAAAAATAAAAACAAAAATAAAATATGAAAATATTTTACGTGCGCGTAAAATATCATATTTAATGATTTTATTTTATCATTTTATTTTATCATTTAAGTTTTAAATTTTAAATTATTAAATTTAAAAAATGAAAGCATAATAAAAATAAGTATTTTGAACCTTTTTCATTTTAGGATAATTATATTTTCCCCCATCTATCCATCCCCCATTTCATCCCCCAACTAACTAACTTCCTCTTCTAACTATAATTACAAATTCTAACTACCTAATGGTCCCTACAAATTAATTACCCAATTTTCTCCCTTTATTTCTTTCCTCTTTCTCCCTCCCTCTCCCACCTCTCCCACCTCTCCCTCTCCACCTCCGCCTCCGCCCGCCTCTCCCACCTCTCCCTCTCCGCCTCTGCCCGCCTCTCCCACCTCTCCCTCTCCGCCTCCGCCTCCCTCTCCCACCTCCGCCTCCGCCTCCCTCTCCCACCTTCGCCTCCCACCTCCCACCTCCGCCGCCTCCCTCTCCCACCTCCGCCTCCGCCGGGTTAGATCCATCATGTCTATGTTTCTCTTCCTCATGCAGTAGCGAGTTATTTGCAAATAACAAAGCTTCATTAATGGTGAATTAGGCCAGTGCGACTAAGTACTAAGAAATGACAGAAAAATAAATTTTGAAAAAATTAGAGGTGTATGAATGAATACTTGATGTTTTAGAGATGAATACTTCAACGTGTATGGATGAATACTTGATATCTTAGGTATAAATACTTTAACGTATATGTATGAATATTTGATATCTTATGGATGAATACTATTCGGCTGCTCTTGTAAAATTAATCGAGGTATGCACATATGTTTGTAATACTCTTGGTACATTAACTATTTACACTTACACGATGATGATGAATACTTGCTCGATGAGAGATGAATACTTGCGACGAGGTATGAATACTTGTGTAAAGGACAACTCGAAAGTATGTCATCATGGATCTCATTTGAAAGAGAAAATTATGTAGAAGACGTTCGTGATTTTAGATTTGCAAAATTTCTCACAGATCGTCAGAAATATTGGTTAGATTGAACGGAGAAAAAAATTTATCTCTATAAACGTGTAAAAGATGAGTGAGTGATGTGTCCAAATGTGTTTCTATTGCAAATATGAGTACCTTCATATAGATGGATGAATACTAGTTGTGTTACAGATGAATGCTTTTCCGCAAATTCTTAAAATGCGCTGACGGTTATGCGGTCCCCCACATATGTTGTTTGTGGCCCTACTTTCTTAATACGCTAAATGTTGTAATGTATCCAAATATGCTTCTATATGCAAATGTGAATACCTTCATATAGATAGATGAATACTAGTTGTGTTACAGATGAATACTTTTATGAAAATTCCTAAAATGCGCTGACGGTTATGTGGTCTCCCTCATTAATTAATGCAACTGACGGGGGATGAAACGGAGGATGGTTGACGGGAGATAGCTAGGCTCTCCCTTCATTTTTTTTGGTAAAAAAGGCCGAGGCCCAGCTTCATTTAAGAAACAGAGTTAAATTACAATTACGACTCAAATACCATCATGATAAATCCTAGGATGCACCAGCCTAAACAGTAATCTAACTGAACCTATGTCAGTACTCACATAGTATCAACCACCGAGTGCAATAAGCAAAACTAAAAACGCAAATCACAACAAAACAGTGGATCTTCTTGCCATATAGCAAAGAATTTAAGTAAAAGCTAAAGACATTAACTAGATAAGATTCCAGCTGTCTGTACTGCAAAAACATGAATCTTCGAACAGCTCACTGTTCTTCGTGATATGTTGAAGAAGGTGGTATCAGAGAGGGAATCATCTGATCATCCCCAGGCATCCACATCCTGAGCGGGATAGTCTCCATTGCCTCTGCTGTGGGAATCCATTCCTGAGCTGCTTCCTTAGTCTCGGTTTTAATTTTTTTGTGACCTAACCAATAATGCAAAAGAGATAATATGAGAAATAAAAGAGTTCTATTAGATTTAGCTTGAACATTGTGAAAACATATTTCATTTCTATGTTTCCACATTGTCCAACAAATTCCACTAAAAATTATTAGGCTATTTGATCATATCTCCCAAGTGTCAAAGCAAATGCTATAACATCTTCAATACTATTCCAATTACTAAAATAATGTTGGCTCTTCCCCATCCAAAACCATATTTATTTAGCTAGTGGACAAGTAATAAAGAGATGATTGGTTGTCTCATCCTGACAGCAAAACTGACACTTAAGTGAACCGTGCCATCCTTTGGAATGGAGAATGTCTTTTGTGAGAATTTTATGTTTACAGGTCATCCACATGAAAATTTGAATTTTATGAGGAATAGGAATTGACCACCATAACATAGGGTTACATGCCACTATACCCCTAAAGTTAAGAATCTTATACAATGATTTTACTATAAAACTCCCTGATGGTTCCCATCTCCAAGCTATCTTATCTTGGGAGTGTGTGAAGGAAATAGAGCTGATGAGCTGTAGAATGGATGCCCATTCTTTCTGATCCACCCCTATAATTGTTCTCCTAAATTGAACACAATCCCCTTGGGAATTGATAACATCTGTCAAAAGCACCTGTTTGTTCCAGCAAAGATTATAGCTGTGGATATAAAGTAGCAAGGGTACAATTGTTATGCCAAATATCAACCCAAAATTTGACTGTAGATTGAGAACCAGGTACAAATGTTATACTTGAATGTCCTATAGCCTCTAATTTCACTATGGCATTCCAGAAAGGAGAATAAGACGTGTGATGTTCTATTTCATAGATGTAAGTGAGAAGGGTTTTCCATTTACCAAAAAAGTGGGGTCTTTATATTTCCACCACCATTTAGTAAGTAATGATATGTTCATATGTCGTAAATTCAAAATACCTAATCCTCCATATTCTTTGGCCATGCAAAGAGAAGGCCAATTAACAAGACAGTATTTTTTTCTACTCCTATCGGTCCCTTGCCACAAAAAACGACGTCTAACTCTATCAATTTCTTTGAGAATGGTGGCTGGAATTCGGTATAATGAAAGGGCATATAAGGGAATTGCTGATAAAACGGAGTTCAGTAAAGTTTTCCTACCTCCTAATGAGAGTAGTTGGCCTTTCCAAGTATTAAGTTTCTTTTCTATTTTGTCAACCAAAAATCTCCAATCTTGAACACTAAGTTTTTTATCATTAAGAGGTAAGCCTAAATATTTGATTGGGAAGGAGGCAGATTGACATCTAAATGTGTTAGCTAAAGAAGTGGTTGTTGCCCTATCTATATTTATACTATATAATTCAGTTTTCTCTAGATTGACTTTGATGCCTGATACAGCTTCAAAAGCCTGCATAGCCCACCAAGCAGCTTCAACTACTGCTTGACGAGCCTCTAAAAATAGTATAGTATCGTCCGCGTAATGGCAATTAGTAATATTGTGATTATTGAAGCAATGTGGTCCTAATCCTCTAAGTATTTGTGCTTCTCTTCCTTTATTAAAAATCCTACTAAGGGTGTCGGATGCTAGTATAAAAAGAAAGGGAGAGAGGGGATCTCCCTGTCTCACCCCCCTTTTGCAATAAAAGTATGGAGTAAACTCTCCATTGATACTTATACATGATTGAGAACTGAACAGCCAATGTTCTATCCAGTAAATCCAACGTTGGCAGAAATTTCTACTTTTAAGAACTTCTAAAAGATACCCCCAATGTATTTTATCGTATGCCTTCTCAAAATCTACTTTTATCACTACCCCTTGTTGGTTATGTTGTTTGCTATAATGAATTATTTCTTGACTTAACACGACATTATCAAGTATGTATCTATTTTGTAAAAAGGCAGATTGACTATCATCAATAAGTCTAGTCATAATAGGTGACAATCTATGAGTAAGGATTTTAGAAATAAGTTTAAAACTACAATTGACAAGGCTAATTGGTCGAAATTTGCCAATTGTGTTGGCATCTTTGTCTTTAGGGATAAGACAAATAATGGATTTATTAAGCTTGTCTAGATTGAGACTATTTTGAAAGAATTGATGACAGAGAGTGAGAAGATTATCCTTAACTACATCCCAAAAAAATTGATAGAATTTAAAGGACAGACCATCAGGTCCAGGGGCTCCATGAGGTTCACATTCAAATAGAGCTGATTTTATTTCAGCTAAGGTAAAAGGTAACTGAAGGAGAAGATTTTCCTCTTCAGTGACATTATCTTGTGAGGTCCAGAAATCTGCGTCTAAAGTGGCATATTTAAAGCCCGGCGATCCTAAAATATCTTTATAATAATCACTCACATGTTGTTTAATTTCAGGAAGAGAATGAGTTGTGTGATTATGAATATCTAAACTACTAATGAGATTTTTCTTTTTCCTATGATTAACTATGACATGAAAAAATTTAGAGTTTTGGTCACCCTCTTCTAACCACTGTTGCTTTGCTCTATGTTTCCAATAAATCTCCTCCTCTAAGTATATTTCCTCTAACCTAGATTTGAGGGTACACCAATCTTTATATTCTACTTCAGAAAAATTCCTAGTTTCTTGGGCTCTCTCCAACTCATGTAACCTAGTAAGAATATTATTCTTTTCCTTTTTCTTTTTCCCATAATAATTTTTAGCCCAGCCCTTAATCTTCCTTCTAACATGTCCTAATTTATTATTCCAACTATTAGCTATATCAGGTAGAGCAAGAGGTTTCTCCTGCCACCATTGGGGTAATAATTTGATGAAATCATCTTGCTCTAACCATAATGGATCAAATCTAAATGGGGAGGAGTGAGATGAATGCCCTCCATTCATTTGTAACAGAATGGGACAGTGATCAGATCCATTCTTAGGCAAATCTGTCACTAGACTATGTGGATATGATTGGTCCCAATCTAATGAGGTAAAAATTCTGTCCAGCAGGGCAAATTGATGCCCATTAGACCAGGTATATTTTCTATTATTAAGTTTGTGTTCCACTAAACTATGTTTATTAATGAAATTATTGAACATTCGACTTATTCGTATATCAAAATTAGTCCCAGACTTTTCCTGATTATTGCGAATTACATTAAAATCACCACATATTAGCCAAGGATGAGAATGATTAGCTCTAAGTAAATTTAATTCAGCCCAAAAAGCTGATTTAAGATGTCTTTTGACAGGGCCATATACTAATGTAAGTTGCCAAATGGAATGATCAAATTTATATTCTACCAAAAGATTGAGGCAGAAGGTATGAGATGATGAGGAAATGACTTGAATTTTGTTGCTATCTCCCCCAAATAGTATCCCTCCAGACCTTCCTTGAGAAGGAACAAAATGCCAAATGTCTAATTTTGCAGAAATAGAATTTAATATTCTTCTAGAAAAATCTGCTTTTTTGGTTTCTTGAATTGCAACTATGTCTACTTGATGTTGAATGATGTATTCTTTTAATGCATTTTGTTTCCTAATCGAGTTCATACCTCGTATATTCCAATTAAGAATATTCATAAACTAATGGAATGAACCCCATCTTCATCTAAAATCAGACCATCAAAAGAGGTCAAACTAAGACAATGGTCACCATTCTTATCTGTATGTGACTCATCTAGTGAATGTAATAACTGCTCAAATTGAGCTCTCCCCATGTTTTGAATGGCTGATATAATAACAGCTCTTTCTGATGGCGATTTACCTAGCTTGATTTGATATATCCTAAATAGGTCATTGACCTGTTCTACAGTAAATCGTAAATATGGATAAGAAGAGAGTAAGGGATTACCTTGAGGCTTGGTTGATCCAGCAGCCTTTCTTTTTTGAGCTCTCTTCAAAATAGGGGTATGAGTAGTGGTCATCTGAAGGCGAAAACTTCGTCTAGGCATGGATCTAGTGAAGTTTCTGGAATATTCCTCTTGGGTCAGATCAGGGGTCACCACATGTGGGTTGGAACTATCAGAAACTTCGATGATATCTGGAGGAGGTTTGGTGTTGGAAGTGTGTTTTTTGGAAGTGGATCTTGGCTGGTGAGAAGAAGGCTTATCTGATTTGGACTTTGTTGGGCTATGGCTAATTTTCCTTGTACTAGGAGGGGTCAGAGAGCGGGTAGTTGATGAAAAGCGAACGGATTTGATGGGCTGGGCCTTGGTGATTTTCTTTTTGGCCCCTTTGACATGCGTAAAAACTAAAAAGTGAAACAAGCTCGAGTAACCTCTTCCTCTCTTTGTCATTCTGTTGTCTGTTGATCTGTTCTGAAGCGGTATTGATGGCTCTGAGAAGTGAGAACTGGCCGATTCCTAGTTGACTCTCGGCCGAGTCGGACCGGAATCGGCCAGCATCAATCCGATTTTGGAGCGAATTACACAGCTAGCGTTTTTTCAGTGAAAAATCGAGAGACGCGGTTGACTCGGCCTCTTTTGGGCAAGCGGAAGAAATCTTATTATTAATTAGATCGATCATCTGATCTCTTTTGGCAACAACAGCAGCACTCATCAACGACATTGTTGACTTAGTTTCCGTAAGCATTATTATTATTAGAGTTAATACTTTGTCGCTCCACGAATTGGTGGAGTGACAAGTTGAGATTTTTGGGGCGAAAATTCCTTGAAAAATTGCTTTTGGTTAATTGTCTATTTGGTAGCGGTTTTGGACATGAAGTTTGTTGTTTAGGTGGGTGGTCAAAATTTACGCACACAAGGTGCTTGACGAAATGCTTCACTGGTAATTAGTTGGTCTTCAATCTTTAACTCCATATCACTCACCAATGAAGCTCCCATTTTTATATGGTGCGCTTATAATGAGAAAAAAAGAAAGACAAAAGTCCACGAAAGTCAAGTCAAGGCTAATAGGTCAATGACCTCGGTTCACAACTTTACATGAGCTTAAAGATGGATATTTTCAGGTTTAAAAAAAAAAAAAAACAGAGATATTTTCAAAAAAAAAAAAGAGAGAGATATTTTCAGCAAAAAGTTTTAGTAGCAAGTAATTGGGATGGACAACCTCTTATCAAAACAGTATTAGTACCCACCCCCCCCTGAAACTTTTAGGGGTATTTCATGTCTACCCCTCGAAAACTTTGAAATTACGTATTTACCCTTCTAGATTTAGAAAACTTACAGATTTACTTATTTTATTGTCTTTTATCTTAAAACTTATTTTAATATATTTTTTCAAATGAAATAAAATATAACAAATACAAGCTGCTCACAATTACATATATCACATACATATATTCTAATTTGTTATATTTTTTCAGGGCTCACAACTACAATTTCCAGAGCAAGATCCAAGTGCTCAGTGTTGTCATGAACACGAGAGAACCAAAGAGATTGGTAGGCAGCATTGGGTAATAATGCAGAGAGCTCCTCTACGGATTTTACGTACGGTAATTAGGTCAGGCACAAAAAATTAAACTGATTCAAAACAATAATTCTTCGTTCCCTACAAAAGTTGTTATTGTATTGCAGTTGGGTTTTACTGTCAGAATGAGCTATACTGTCAGAATGGGCTCTGATGATGCAAATAAGTCTAGATTCTACCGAAATTTTTCTTGTTAAATTTTTCTTAAATTCCATTAATATGAGGAAGATGAAATGAGCATGAAGTTTGATAAGAAAACGAAATAATAATTCGAAACTGCAAAAGCAGTAATCATACAAACAGGTCCACAAAAACGGAACTTTGATAGAAAATGCTTAATAAGCAGCAATAACAATATGATACTAAAATAACATCATGATCTGGTAAAACATGTCTTCTACATCACTGATCACACTAACACTAGGTAATTTACTTGGCTTGGTTTTTGATGGCTTGAAGCTTCTTTTTCCAAGCATTTATTTCATCGATCCCAGCATGATGATTTGTGTCCAGCCATGCAATGGCTTTATCTGCAGCCTCCTCCATCGATTTCTTGTCTGAAACAGCCACACTTGAACTCTCGTCTCTAGCTATGGTTTTCATCTTGTAGGCATAATTCTCGAGAGAATTCAATGCAGCAGCCCTCGCCTTGTGCTCCTCGTCCTGTGCTTTAAAACTGGCTGCTGCTTCCACCATTTTCTGAATCTCTTCTGTTGTCAGGCCGCCATTCTCCTTACTAATCGCAATTTTTGCATTCTTCCCTCTCATGCTCATGTCTTTGGCCGTGAGATTTAGAATTCCACTGTCATCGACCTCAAAAGATACACTAATTTTCGATTTTCCTCTCGGTTTTGGGGCGATGTCAGATATGTTAAACACTGTCAGTGATGCTAACTCACACTCTTGTACTTGTATCGGAAAGTTCGACAGATTGTCAGAGTTGGTGGTGAAGAGCAGTTCTTTTTCTGCTGGAATAGGGGTATGCTTTGGAATGAGCACGTTCGTTATTGCTCCATCCTTGCTTTCCAAACCAAACGACCGAGATGTGACATCTTGGAGCTCTATCATGTTAAATTTCTCACAGTCTTTGTTGCCACTTAAAATGGCAGCTTGAACAGCAGCACCATAGACAACTGCCTCATCAGCATTCATGCTCTTGCAAAGCTCCTTCCCATTAAAGAACTCCTGCAATTGTAACAAGCAATTAGCACATTAGCTTCACTATGCAGTGTGGATATTATTAATTTTATCACTTTTACTTTGCACATTAGATTCAATTAGTGGTTAATTACTGAGTAGAAAAAACATGACGAAACCTTACCTGTAGAAGCTGCTGCATCTTGGGAATTCTTGTGGATCCACCGACCAAAACAACATCATCTATGCAGCTTGTGTCCATATTTGCATCTTCTAAGCATCTCTCCACATAGCCTATGCTTCTTGTAAAGAGTCTCATGTTAAGTTGCTCAAAAGCTTCCCTGGTTATAGCACTACGAAAATCAATTCCTTCATCTAAGGCATCAATTTCCACCACAGTTTGGCTATTAGTTGAGAGGACTCTTTTTGCCTTCTCACAAGCTGCTCTTAGCCTTCTCAGAGACCTTGGTTTATTGCTAATGTCTCTATTCTTCTCCTTAATGAATTTTTCAACAAAGTGACACACCATGTTGTTGTCAAAATCTTCACCACCCAGTTTAGTGTCACCAACAACAGCCAGGACTCTAATTGTGGCCTCATTAATTATAAGAATTGACACATCAAGTTTTCCACCACCAAAATCAAAAATTAACAAGGTTTTCTTATTGGAGCTTTGGGAAACAACTTTTTGCAAAAAGTAAGTAATTGCTACAGCAGTCGGTTCATTGAGTAGTTGCATCACATTAAGGCCTGCAATGACTCCAGCATCCTTGATTGCTTGTCTCTGAGTATCACTGAAGCAGGCAGGGACACTGACAACAGCCTTTGTCACCTTTATGTCTGAGCTCAGATGGGCTTCCACAATCTCTTTCATCTTAGAAAGGATCATAGCAGCGATTTCCTCTGGAGTGAAGAGCTTCTCCTCATTCTTGAGTTGGACTGAGACCATGGGCCTATTTTTTTTATCACCACAGAGAATTCTAAATGGTAGAAATTTGCTATCATTCTGGACTGACTGATCTGAGAAGCATCTACCGATCAAACGCTTGATATCTGCAAAAAAAGTGAAGTTGTTATCAGTCTACAAGGATGCACTGAAGGGCCTGTGTCACAATGGCAAACAGTAGTGCAGATCCAAAACGAATCATATTGGTACTGTAAATAGTTAAGAAGCTAAGGTAGGAAACCATAGTTGCTATTTCTTATCCACAACAACTTGAAAGTTGAAACATTCTTGAATACTGTTTCAGCTCAACACCACCTCCTGCATGAGCATTTGAAGAAGAAAAATCTGTGAAAGAGGTAGAGATCATACTGGGAATGGTGTTTGCAGGGTTCGTCGTGACTTGCTCCTTGTGGACTGTATCACCAATCAGCCGACCGGTATTAGTGAAAGCCACGACTGAACTGGTTAAGCGGCTGCCATACTCATTTTCAATGATCCTAACACAATTTTGTCGCCACACTGCTACGCATGAGTAGGTTGTGCCAAAATCGATTCCAATAGCATATTCTTCTGGTTCTATGAACTGCCCCATGATCTTCCCAGACTTTTCTTTACCCATGCTCAGAAGCTTGGCTCGAGTCTCTTTGTCTTTTATTCGGTCCCACTTGTGGTTGATACCCTCAGATGTGGAGGCCTTGTTAATACCCTTCTCACTTTGTTGGTAAAGTAATGCTTCCCCCACTCGCTTTCGAGAATCCTCAATGTTATTATTATTTATGGTGATGCCTTTCCAATTTCCACTAGAAGTCTCCTCAGCGGTAACTGTCAGAGTACCATCTTCATGTATTTCAAAGCAAAAGTTGACTTCATTACCATCTACAGTGAGCTCAAATTTTCCAAGTAAATTGTTCCCAGGGGCCAATCTTTGCTCACCCTCATAAACCTGGACAAGGACTGGTTGTTGTGTCTTGTTGTGAGAACAATGAAGTATCATTTCCTTTTTGGTGGGAATAGTTGTGTTTTTTGGAACAAAAACAATCATTGTCCCCTTTGAGGACTGTATGCCAAGAGAAAAAGGTGTAACATCATGCAGAGACAAACAACAAACTCTTCGGTTCTCCGGAACACTGCAAAAGAATGCTTGAAAGGCTGCTCCATTTGTTGTTGCTGTTTCCATGTCCTGACTTACATTGATCTCCTTTTTGCATTTGAAATACTGATGGATATAAGCTTGTAACAAGGGTATCTTGGTAGAGCCACCAGCAAGAATGACCTCATGTACCATATCCGCACACATCTCGGCATCCCTAAGGCACGTATTAATTATATCTATGCACTTTAAGAACAGCTCGTTGTTAAGTTCATTGAACTTCGATGCAGCAATGGAAAGCTCAAATGTTACATTTTCATATAGGGGGCCGATGCTGATCATCATCGGTACCATACCAGTACCAGAGGACAAGGTAACCTTTGCCCGCTCACACACTGCTCTAAGCTCACTTATAGCCCCGGTAATGTTGCTAATATCTGTATGATGTGTTTTTTTGAGCAGATTAGAAAAATGATCAACCATAGTGTTGTCAAAGTCTGATCCACCGAGGTGAACGTTCCCTGCAGTGGCTCGCACTTTGCACATGTCCTTTGTGATGGTGACTAGAGAGACATCAGCAGTTCCTGCCCCAACATCAATTATAATCATGTTGTACTCCTCAGGCTCACTTATGAATATAGAACGTACCAGATCAGAAAATATGCTGGAGCTTTTAGACCGCCTCTGCATGCCATAGAACAAAGCACTAGCTGCTGGAGCACTAATAATTCTCATGAAATTAAGGCCGGCAATCATACCGGCTTGTTTGATCGCTTGCCGTTGCTCGTAGTTGAAGTGAACTGGAACTGTTATGACAGCATCTACAATTGTGGCTCCAAGGTTTGTCTCGGCATTCTTTTAATTTGCATCAAAATCATTGAGCAGATTTCCACTGGGGTGAAATGCAACAACTTGCTTTTGCAGCGTACATCGACCAACAACATATCATCGGGACTGCCTCTAACTTTGAATGGCCATTGCCTCATGTCATTTCGGACCGAAGGATCAGAGTACTTCCTACTAATTAAACGAGTGACATCTGTTGAAATAAGATAGAAAAAAAGATCTCCAGTTAGGACTTGTGATTTTGTATGTTTTGTTATGTTATTACTTTACAAATCGAACATAAGGCTCCAAGGGGAAGCGTGTTTTTTTAAAATCCAGACTTAATCAAAGAAGAAAAGGTTTTATAAAAATATTTCTCCCTCCATCCTAAGGCAACCAGCCATACAGAAATACCGAGTGAAAAATGTTTTAAAAAGATAGGTAGTGAAAGAGAGAGAGAGATAGAATAAATGAAAATGAAGTACTGATGCCATGTTGTGAAAAGTGTCTCAAACTTGAAATTCTATGCATACAAAGATAGGTACGTACTGGAAAACAGAGAGAGACAAGTAATATAAATAGTGATCATATAAGAATTATTTAGGTACACAATAAACAAACAAAATGGCTGACCAAAAATGGTGTTAGTTGGATTCTGTGGAGCCTGCTTTCTGGCAGCTTCGCCGACAAGCATCCCGGAGTCAGTGAAAGCCACGTAGGAAGGCATTGCAGATAATCCATGGTGGTCCGGGATCATTCTACAGTGGCTGCCGTCGAAGACAGCGACGCGTGTGTAGGCAGTGCCAAGGTCGATTCCGATGGGAGACCCCTTCCTGAGCTTCCTCTGCTCCATTTGATTTTTGATTCCACCACAAATATTTCTCTAAATGCTATAATAATAATCTTTTGTTTTCCTTTTGAGTTCAGAACTCGGAAGGCGTTTGTTTTGAAATATTAATAATAGACAGAGAGAGAAGAGAAAGAGTCAGAGAGAGAGAGAGAGGGAAAGGTTGAGCGTCTCCTACTGAACTCTCTCAGCCCATAAAATAAATAATAATTAAACACGCCAATTCGTCCGCATAGTTTCCCAGAAAGAAATCAATTTCACGTTATCCCATAACAATTCTTTAATTTCACGTTATCCTATATACAAGGTTACGTTTAAACTTCTGAATTTCCGGCCAATCTTAGCTACTTGTAATATTATAACGACCTTGACTGTTTTATCCCTAAATATAAGTCTATGAAAAACACTGATTTTTAAAATTTCCTAAAATATCTACTTTGATATTTCAATTGTACATATGTACCAGTTAAAGGAGAAACAATGTCATTTTTAATATGAGAACATTAAAATGTAATGAACTGAAAAAAAATCAAATAGTAAAATTATGAGAACATAATATTTTATAATTTGAATATATCATTTTGTACATCTTATTTTAAGATTTCGTATTAACTTTAGAATTTAATTTGCATAAAATTAAACTGAAAAAATCGAATTAGGAAATATGAGAACATGAATAATTAAAACTTCTACTACATATATGAAAATATTCAAATTTCAAAAATAATAGTTATCAAGATTTTATTAAAATTGTACAATAAAGGGAAAATAAGAACACACAAGAACGTTTTGTCAAAAAATTTAAGAGGATATTTTATTTTTACTTTTCAAAAAGGACATTTTATAAAATTAATATTCTCACTAGGCAATTTATAGTCAAAATTGGTCCCCTTTTCCCGAATTTTTTTTGACAAATTGTATTCTTTCGTGTAATTATTTCGTTCTCTTACTTCTATTGTCTAGGCCCTGTAGTTCTAATACTTTATTTTCCAAAAAAAAAAAAAGGAAAATCTGTATTATTACTGTACCTTTTTTTTTTAACATTTTTAATAATAGAACTCTAATTTGATTGTTTATTTTACACATATAAGTATTATCCAATCTGTAGCATCCTCAACCTCAACTGCAATCATAATGAGTAAGGTGAGGAGAGCAAAGAGATCAGTAAATAGGAGTTCAAAATTTGGGTCTCTCAAAGGGAATCAAATCCTCTGCCCACCGGTGGGCAGGATTTTCCTGCCACCCTTGAAAATTAACCAATCTCAATGTGCAACTTGTTATGAACTCTTAATGGAAGTTTTCACAATAATTAATTACTGAGTCCATCATTAATATTTGTAGATTAACTTAGTAACTTTTCTAAATACAGAAACATTAACTTGCATAATAAACAAAAATAGAATAACAATTCAGTTTGTCTTTTATAAATAATTAATAATACCACAAGTTATTTAGAGGATAAATATTATAATTAATATAAATAAATAAATTATAAAAAAATACCACAAGATATTCTTTTATGAAAAAGTAAAGTTATTTACAAGAGAATTTCAATACCATAAATTTTATGTACAATTTGAGTTATAGATATTCAAATATAAAAAAAAAAAAAATTTGGACGTATTTTAATTTCTCTTAAATCAAGATTTAAATTGATGTTCAAATATAGAGAAGTGTTTCGAGAAAGGTTCTCATGTTACAAAATTTTGTGCAATAAAATGGTCATTTTGAGGTTCTAAAGCAATGAAGGTTCTCAAACGATTCAAAAGAAATTACAATAATATGTCCAGATTTAACTTTTTCATTTATATTTAAAATTTATAAATCAAATTGCACTATATATAATAATTTGTGGTATTGTGGCTCTTCTATAAATAACTTTACTTGTTCATAAAAAGAATATCTTGTATTATTAATTATTTCATAAAAGACAAACTGGATTGTTTTTCTTCTATTTTGTTCATTTTGCAAGTCAATCTTTCTATGCATAGAAAAATTACTAAGTTAACTTACAAATATTTAATAAACATATTTAGTAATTAATTATAGCTAGAGAGTCTAAGATACGTGGCTTATGTATATTGGTTAATTTCCAAGGATGGCAGGAAAATCCTGCCCACCAAGGGGCAGAGGATTTGATTCCCTCTCAAAGACTTATCTATAGTGTTATTAATTTGTTTCATATTTTTTAAATGCGAAAAAATATCTAGAATTACCCACGGATAGGTGTAATCAATATTTTTTTAGTTGTATTGATTTTCCGAAAATAAGTAAGCAGACGTATTTATTATTATTTTGAATAATTATTTTAGTACCCCGCTACAGTACCTGCACTGTACCCGCACTTCCATAACTGTAAGGTTGCGGTTCCCACAACTACCGATCTAACTAACAATGTTATCGGGCCTTCCATTTTGAATTTCAAATGTTCCTTTCTCTCCGTTTTTTTCTTTTTCGAAGGCTTCGGCGATTTTGAGGTGATTTTAGGACAATTTCGAGCCGATTTGGAGGCGATTTGGAGGCAATTTTTGAGGCAATTTCGAAACTGGAAGCGATTTCGTGTGGTTCTCACAAGTTTAATCGGTGATTTTGAAATGTGACCAGCTAGATTAATATTGTTTCTTTTTTATTTTGTTTTTGTTCTGATGATTAATATGATATATCATTTCGTTTCTATTTCATATACACAATCGTGTTTCAGTGTTGCTGGATTTTGAGATGTTTGTGACAATTGATTTGCGAAGATGATGTAATTGTCTATTATGTGTTCAGATAAAATCTTGGTAGTTCAGATATAAATACTTGATGTGTTCAGATATAAATCTTGGTAGTTTAGATATAAATACTTGATCTGTTCAGAAATAAATACTTGATGTGGTTCAGATATAAATACTTGGTAGTTCATATATAAATACTTGATGTATTCAGATATAAATACTTGGTAGTTCAGATATAAATACTTGATGTGTTTCAGATTATAAATCCTTTGTGTTCACATATAAATACTTGATCTGTTCAGATATAAATACTTGATATGTTCAGATACAAATTCATTTTAATAAGTGGTAGTTACAATTTAAAGTTAAAAAAAATTAATACAACCAATTATTAAAAGAAATAACGTTATATGGTTTAAATTATTTATTTGAAAAAAATATATAATAAACTTCCGATGGGATATTATTATATTCATGAATTCACTATAAACTATGAGAATACTAACAATTACAATTAGTGCAACAATATCATATTGCCTTTTGTACACATGCAATCTCATGTGATCTATAATAATATATCCTCCTCAAGATCCAATACAATGTTTGTATAAAAGTTATGTCCTTACCACT